>VXAC01000245.1:1562242-1776900 GCA_013399225.1 Rhipidura dahli | reverse complement strand
AGGTACTTACATCCAAATTAAATTTAAAAACTTATTTAAGTTATTTAAGATAACATACTTGAATATGTATGATTAATATCTCATTTTTTAAAATATTATTTAAATTCGAAAATCCAGGAGTAATGGGAAATGGCAACTGGTATCCCAAAGCCATAACTGAGTATGACTTAGTTGTGATTTTGAAAGAAGTCTGTTCCTAAAAATATTGAACACATTTTCATGTACATCTAGAAATCTTAACAGAAGGAAAAAAAGGCATCAGTGACAGGACCCGAGGGAATGGCCTGAAGTTGCGTCAGAGAAGAAAAGTTCTTCACCCAGAGGGTGGCTGGGCACTGGAACAGACTCCCCAGGGAAGTAGTCATAGCTTGACAGAGTTCGAGAAGAGTTTGGACAATACTCTCAGGCACATGGTGTGACTCTTGGGGATGGTCCTGTGCAGGGGCAGGATTCGGACTTGATGATCCTCGTGGATCTCTTCCAACTCAGGTTATTCTGTGATGATCAAATATTTTTATAATGATCAGCATTTGCAAAAATGCCATGCTTGGAGGCTATGTAGGGTTTCATATATGTTCTGATACTTCCACAAGCCTCAGTGGCCACAGGAACAGCTTAGAGGTGCAAAGTATTTTTCTAGCATCAGTACTTCACCATCTGTTTCCTCCTGCAAACATCATTCTCAGCAGGAGCCAAGGAGGGTATGTAGCAAGCAGTGAGAAATGGCAGAACGATAAAGTAGGAATACAGTATAGGAAAACATCTACTTCTAGGGGGGACCAAAGGAAGTAATTTTTGGGTTTTAGTGTAATAAAACAAAATACTTGTATCACACGGAACCTTTCTTGCAGTTTTAATACCTAAATGCTAAAATACGAGGATGCTAAAATACGAGGTACCTGACAATGCTTTTAAGTTATATACAGTTCTTGACATAAAATTAGATTGGACAAAATATTCATTAAATATATTACAGCAGTGCAGATTCAGGAATTCTTTTCAAGATCTCTGAATGAAAAAAGAAGTAAGTCACGCCATTTTCACTCTTCTCCAGTTTCTATGGCTACTGAAAACCAAGCTTAGAAACTGAATGATGCATATGTCTAACTTGGCAAATGAATAAAAGTCTAAACATCAGTGTAATAGTGTAATTCTGTACATTATCCTAGCTTCCTGTATTTGAGTTTTCTTGACATGAGCTTGAGATGAGATAGAACACAATTACTTGTTAATTGCTTTTTGGAGAAAAGGCTGCAAGAAGAGATGTATAGCACCAGGAAAAGTTAACAGGCATGAGAATATTGGTTTATATTCAAGCTGAATCTTCCACAGCTAATAATATATTTATGATCAGCTGTTGGGGATCATCCTAGTTATCCAAACTGGTACATCATGAACTAAAGGTCCTGCATCTCTTCACCTACCACTTGAAAACAGTGTAGGTCTCCCACAGAGTCTGTGTTATCAGCTCTGATGGGTGGCTTAGATACTCCAGAGCTTCTCAAATAGCATCAGGCACCCAAGTTGAGCAACTGAAATGCTCTCTAAGTGACTGAAATAGCCTTGAGACTACTAGAACAACAGTTAAACAAATTCTGGGTTTATGCTCAGGCAGCAGATAGTGAACTAAAGGAATTATGCTGGGACATGCAGATTGCATCAAGGATTTAGTAAGCAATGAATAGAACAATTCATCTGGGAAGGGAACACGAGAAAAGTAGTTTGGGAAATGATGCGCAGAACACAAAACGAGACGTGGGGTTTGTGTTGTGATAAGATCAAGACAAGTGATGTAACCTGCTTGCCTCTTGATGTATCAGATCATACTGGTACAACTTACATGCACTGGAATGATTACCTGGCACATGATACTGGAAATGATTCAGTATTTAAGTAATGTAGCAGGCAAAGCTCCTTTTTTCCCCATGGGCCTTACCCCTTGGCTCTTTGAGAATTCTTTTATACACAGGCTTTGTTCTTTAAGATGCTATGCAAGCCACACTGAGACTTTGTTAAACGAGCAAGTTTTAGTTCATAGGAGCACATACAATTTCTGGACCCACGAAAAAGCCACCCCCAATATATGATTAATTGCTTGTAAAAATTGGGGCAGTTTGATCTCATCTGGTTTGGCCCTGCTGTTTGCTGTTCTTACCCTAAAAGGCTGCCACCCACTATCTGCTGTACAGAAGTGTTCCCCCTGCTCAGCTCCATCTTTCGTTTCCCACACGTTTTGATTGGAAGGACTTCACATCTACTGGCCTTGTCCCTTCACCAGCCCTGGAAGGGCAACTACACCAGTACCAGAGCTGCACATGGGGGTTTCTTCCAGTTCCATTCTGTTTTCTCACAGATAACACATTTCTCTTTTTAGTAATTTCCAAGTTTCTCTTTCTTCTCTTAGTAAACAAAGATGTGAGGTAGCCACATTTTCTCACTTCTTCTGTCTCCCTCTCTTAGAGTTGTCTATTCATCATGTTAGAGACAGTTTCAAAGGCAAATAGATAGTCACATTAATTTTTATTTGGGATTCAAATTTACCTAAATGAGGTCTGTCTGTACTAAATACCTTCTAAATGAAGAAGTTAGTAAAATACTAACTGTTTTGAGTTCTTTTGAGGGAAGGAGGATCTAGAAAAGACACATTTAGAGCAGTTACAATCTGGATCAGGAAAGACAGCCAGTCAAAAATCATACGAAAGGAGCATGTTAAGGAAGCAAGAGAAGGCCTTTCAGAACAGCTAAAGAAATATAAATATCCTTGATCCTACCAGCTTGTGCTTCTTACTCAGCCACAGACTCAAAGAACTTGGGAAGCAGCTGAACTGGTACTAGTGGCTTCTTCCCTGCCTCAGGAAACTGAGATTGCAGTGGTTCTTCTGCAGTCGCCTCTGCAGTCACCTTTGCTAAACAAGAACAGCATTTGATGAGGGATTGGTACTTTTCCATTAAAAAACCCAAACAAATCACCGTTCCCTCTCTACTGTCACAGCAATTGGCACTTCTCTAGTCAAGCTTTCCACCAGTGAACAGTCTTGTTTGGGTATCTTTCATTGGCAATACAAAGCTAGAAGTGGAATGAGAGTTTAACTAGGACACAGCCAGCCGATCCGGCCGTGGATATTTTCCTAAGGATTTTTGTCCATATGAGTTCTGAGCACAAATGCCAAATGACATTCAGAAGAAAAGATTAAGCTGATAAAACTGTGCAGCCGGGCATCTCCTACCATTTTGGCTGCCTGTGGTACACAAATTACATTAAACTTTTTGCTTGATTAAAAGGAAAGGAAGTAAAGTAAGTACTAACCTTCTTTTTTAATTAAACTGATTAAAAAGGATCATCTGTGTGTTTGTCCTTTCATTTCATATTCCACTAGCCAAATGGGCTCTCAAACAGAGCTGTGCTGCAAGATAGAACATCTCTAATGAGGTAGCAACTTTTTTTGCAGGTATCTACTTACTTTATCTGGATGCCTCATTGTTAACAGTCTCCTCTGCCCAAGCAGCTGTGCCTGTGATATTAGAACAACATGTTCCCTCCAGTACAGTGTGTGGAGTTATTTCATGTCCAGCCAGAGATAAAATGTAAGCTACTCAAAAGGAACTTCCAAATCACCCTCTAAAAGGAAACTGCAGAGAGGCAAGTTGCTGGTAAGAAGAGAGATGAAAGGGTTATGTTAAGCTCTTACTGACCATATTTCTCTTTCACCGAGCCACATTATGCAACCTGTCAGGTGCAGAATACTTGCAGTTTCTAAGAGTTGAACAAGCATTTCAGATATGTGCACAGCAAATACTTTTATTTAAATGACATGCTAGGAAAACAAAGTTGTTTTGCATGGAAGTCAGGATGTAGAGGGAACAGGTGGCAGATACAGATATTTTGGAAAGGAGAATGGAAGAGAACAGATTTAATCTGCATTGTTACAGGGGTCAGTGGACATCTCCCTTCCTTATTTACACATTTTTATTGAAAAGGGAGTGAGACCACATGGTAATATATTTTTAATCTTAAGTATTCCTGCAGGGCAGGGCTGTGAGGAGCTGGAGACTGGCTGCAGTGTGACCAGAGCAGGAACTGTTAGTCCCAGGGGGTAGAAATGGCATCCTGGACTGTGGGCAGCACAGAGAGAGCCCTGGGGAGGGGTGAAGGGCCTCTAAAATAAAGAAATCGATGCAATGGGTGCCAAACTTTTAGCTGGCTACATTTAAATGAGGTAATCCTCCATAGCAGATCTAGGCTTACTGTGTCTAAAGGTTTGGGATGAAATTTATTGGGAGACACTCTCACTAGCTGCTTTGGGAATTTTAAACTTACTCAAGTGCTTGTGTTTTCCTTACCCTAGTCCTCTGTCACTTGGGTGATTTGTGACAGGTGTCTGGTAGCAGATGTCCTCTGCAGAGAGTTTTCCATCAAAAAGGCATTAAACACTTTAGCCTTTTCAGAATCATCTGTTTAGATCTTTTCTCCCCTCAATGCAGCAGACCACAGCTTTCTCAGCCTTCCTCTTACCATTAGTGCAATTACAGAAGGATTTCCTGTTGCTCCTTGCAGGCACGGCCTTTCTGCTGCTCCCTCTCTAACAATATTTTTCTCTCTTGCTGTTGCAGCCGTGCTGGGGTTTCTAGTGTTCTACTTCTGAACCCAGCTGGGTAACGGAGCCTTCGCAGCAGTAGCTTGCACACCCATCCTCTGGTCTCCCAACTTATTTGTTTCCCTCTGGCTTTTCCTATCACCCTCTGAGGCTGGTGAAGCTACTTATTTTAAGTATCTAGTGCCTCACACTGTTTCTCTTTACAGAAAATAGGAAACTCCACAACTTCAGAAATAGCCCAGACTATCCCCATCATGATCTCTAAAGCTGGTGAATAGTTAATCCTCGTGTATTATTTTCCCAAGTAGTTAAAGCACTTCATCACCACTTCTGTGCTCTGAATGCAGAAATGTAAAAGCATTCAGAAATTAAAATAAAATTCATGTCTCTTGCTTTTGTTGCTGAAACAGTTGCTCACTGATACGTTAGCATATGAAGAGGTCAGAAAAATGTCTTTTATTTTTAAAAAATATGTCACTCCTGATACAATATACTCACAGTTCAAAGATAAACACCACTCTCAGGTCTTGCAGTGTAATTGAGCAATCTGTTGGAAACATGAAAAGTGCAGACAGCTTTAAAGAAGTTGTTTGTAGTTTCATTTCGATTCTCTCCAAAACCATAGAATAATTTAATACTAAAGGATCTCATCCATATTACAATGAAATCAAGAGAGCATTTCTTGTATGCCTTGGTGGATTTTAGCTACAACTGCAAGTGTGGAGCAAAATAAGATGTTCAGTGTTTTAAGTTAAATTCAATAACTAAAATAGGGAGGAATATTTTTAGTTGTTTATATCCATAATATTATTATGCTTAAGATTCCCATGTCTTATTTTATTGGTTTTATAAGAAGCAGAGGGTGTTCTTAAAAAGCCCCATTATTAATGATTATGTACAGGGATCTTGCAAAAGGCAATCTATCTGAAATATCCCTTTAAACCACAAGTAATAGTGTTTTAGCATTTGCTTTATTTAGCTTCACTGCCTTTTTGAGCAGTCCATGCTGCTTTAAAAGCTTAACAATCAAACAAAATACTATGATTGTCAACAAAATACCGGACTGTTGGTGCAGGTAAACAACACTATGCACAAGCATAGTTTAGATCTAGGGAAAGATGAAATACAATCGAGGAAGTAGTGGACCATTATGTCTAATTTGTTTTTCTCTCTTCATGGGCAAGGTAGAAAACCACAAAAGATGTTTAGAAGAGAAGATAAAGCAGTAGTTTTATCCCCTGTTCTTCATTTTCTTGTCTGAAAAGGAATTACAATCAAAACATGGACTGACATCTCCAAAACTGAGCAAACCATGGGTGAATATTTCTAAGTGCAAAAGCACACTTTTCATAATCACTAATTGGATGAAAATGAAACTACATCAGTATTTTTATGAAAGGAAGATACTTGACATCACAACACCGAGTGGAAGAAACAGTTATTTTCAATATGCCATATACTGTTTGCATCTCTGGATGTGCAGTGGCAGGACGTGCAGTAAATATTTTCAGATTTTTTCTTTATTATCTTTGGGAGCACTTTGCAAATGAAATTTGCACCATTCTCAGCAAAGGTAAGGCAGAGTATTGTCCTGGGATGCTGTACAAAACCACTCTTCCTTCATTGGAAAGAGCCACAGCATTTTTAAAAGGCAAAGTGACAGGTTGGTAAGGGTTTCGTTCAGAAATCACGGAGCGCTGAAGCATGTCAGAGAGGTGTGCTTATTTCAACAGGTCTTGATTTAAAGCAGAGGGAAGCTGGCGGCTGAGCAGCCCAGCACCTATTCCTGTGGCACTGTCGTGAGTTGGCATTCCAGCTCAACAAAAGGAGCTACCGCTTAAACGGAGAGGTATTGAGCAACCAGCCCCCACACAAGACAGCAAACCAAACACAACTGTCTCAGCAACGCTCTATGAAAGCATGGGAAATTTGCCATGGCCCCGTGATTTATCATTTTAATTGGAATAAGACAGATTCCATCATCAATTACAGAGCAGAGCAGCAAGAAATCTATGTTTTTCTTTAGCAGCTGTTAATGTGCAGGATAGACAAAGAGCTAAGGTAGGAACAAAACTCTTTTCAGTGTAAACAGGTATTTAATCTGCAGAGGAAGATAAAAAACAGAATCAAGATCTTTCAGATACAAAATACTGAAGAAGCAAAATCATGCCTTTTCCACAGCCCTAATATGGCTATAGCCAGTCTTTCTTACCTCTTACAAATTCCTCTGCTAGTGCTTCAGCAACTTCTCCCTGCTTCTTGACATATTTAAACAAGGGTTTTCAAAGAGTCATTCTTTGTCCTTCCCAGGTGCTGCTCAATTAGAGTTTCATTTTATAGGCAGTAAGTCCAGTAGGGGTCAATGAGGACCACAAGCACTAAAAAACAGAATGCAGCTTAGTATGCCTTGTTATACATCTGGAATTTTCAGTATGTTAAAATAAACATTTAAACATTATACCTCAAAGGTGGTATAAAAGGCAGTAATAATTAATTTAAAGTTATAATTTTAATTAATACATATCATCGCCTACCAGCTATGTTTTCCAATGTCTCATAGCCTTTGTGAAAATGACACATTATTAAGCGGAGGAGCACAAGACTCAGAGCAGGTTACCTTAGTGCAAACAGGTTTTTGCTGCCAGAAAGACTATTAATGATCCACTGTTTCCTAAACTGAAGATCATTATTCTATCCTCTGAATGCATACTGATTTCAGAGCACGTAGTGTAAGATTTGGGACCTGGTCATCAGTGTGCCAATCAAACCTATGTCTGGAAGACAGGTGTCCACTTTAGGACACAGGGAGATGCATGTATCTCGGAAGGCAATCTAAAAAATACCTAGCAGATATTCAACTAGAAATGCCTGCAATGGCCAAAAGCCAAATTAAATAAAATTTATGACTATGTCACCACAATCCAAATGTGAATACTGTAAGCAGTGGAAGGAATGTCCTAGAAGGAAGCAACAGATACTGGCCAACTCCTGTGTGGGAACACCATATGGATCAAATTTTTCACACTAGGAAAGATGCATGCAAAAATGATATGCTGGCAACCTACAAAAAAACCTTGGTTGGGATCAAAAAGGCGAATAAAATTATTTCTTACAATAAGGGCCATGAATTAAATTAAATTAGTAGAGAGCAAACTGGAAACGAATACATTTATTTCTATTTTCTTAACACAGAATTAACTGAACTGCAGACTTTGGACTTAAAAGTTCAAAAGAGCTAAGAAAAATAGGTGAGATAAAATCACAGAGAGTAGGTCCAATGCTGCCCATTAAACAGGATAATCCAAGTGCAGTTTATATGTTAAGAAGAGTTAATTACTACTTTTCTTTTGTTTCCTATGGTTGGAAATAGCATTCTGAGATGTTTCATTAACTATACATGAGCTGAAAATAAGAAGTTAAATATACTGATTTAAGCCACTACAGAAAGAGCACATTGGTATTTTCATTACAGTTAAGAGCGCTGATACGACACAGCTGATGAGCTGTTTTGAGTGATGAACCACGTCTATTTTGATTGCCATCCCACACCGTTCCCTGTTGTAGCACAAGAAAGAATAAGTTCTAACTCTCAAAGCTGAACTTGTTGCCTAGTCCACATTAATAGTGAAAAACATAATCAAGACTAATTTGATGAAACAAATGGCTTTTGATTAAATAATGTCATGCAGAAACACCAAACAAATTGAAACACTATTTCCTAGAGTTGCATTCCTCTCTAGTCCTGGTAGAGATTGAATTTGAGTGTGCAGTATATCATATTTAAATCACTTCTGTTAATATTTTCATCAAAAATATACAGAGAGTGGTAAATAGTAGGCTAAAGGGTAGGACACTGACAGTAGCTGTCCTGGGATTGCTAAGCAGGAAAGCAGGAAATCGCCAGACCTCCCTTCTTTCACATTTCTCCCATGCACAAGGGACAGAGAAGAGGTATCTTTTTCCCATGGAAAAAACCCAACAAAACAACTTAAATTCTAAACCACCTCCTACACTTTCCTGAGAGTTTAAACCCTAGATGCATGCTGACCAGCTCTTGGCTCCTCACAGTTACCCACTGTCAGCTTGAAAATCTGTAGCACATTAAGAAAGCACAAGTTGAGGACAGCCCAAAGTAAAGTGAATTAAAATTATGACAAATATTGCAGACAATATAATTCCCTTTTTATTCAGTGCTTTGGCAGAGTTTCCATTCTGAGACGCCAGAAGAAGTGAGAAAAAAAGGAAGAGTCAGGGAGAACTCATGTTAAAATACAGTGCACCTTGATTTGAGCCTTTATGATCTTCTCTTCAAAACCCAGCCCTGCAAACAGCGTGCAAATATGGTCTGAGAAAAAAAAAAAAAACTGAATAAAAATAAGAATATATCACATCAGTCAATCTCTATTTCAGGAAGTGATGCAAGCAAAGTCCGCAGCAAAGTGGGCCTCTCAGAAATACTCTGCCACCCACAGCATTGTGTAACCTTCCTTTGGTTTGAAGCATGGCTGGGCTTAGCTCCTGCTAGCAGCAGCTAGCTGCACCGCCTGCAACCTTGCTGAAAGTTAAAGGAACAACAAACAAGTGCTTTTATTTCCCTCCCTCTGCAAAAGTGTGTCTGATTAAGCTCCTGTTACAAAGCCCTATGACAGCAGAAGTCAGTCCTGCAGTTTCTGATAGGAAAACTGCCTTTTCCACATCCCACCAGAGGGAACAGAAAGGCTAGTTTGATTGACAGCTGTTAATGTTTTGGATCTTGCCTCTTTCACCCCACTGGAGCTCTTGACTTTCAACTTTATTGTTTGGGATTTTTTCCCATTTCTCTCATTTTCTCTCCCATCAGCTAATTTTCTTTGTTTCTTTCTACTTTTTGCAGTTTCCAAAACTGAATAAATAAGGAAAAAGATGGTCAGGTAAAAAAAATCGACACCTGACAATTACACTTCTGCAAAACTCATGCAACAATTACAGCTGATAAACGACTATACCACATTATTTTTAATTTGACTGCCACCATAGTAGGTCTTGCATATAGAATATCCCACTTCATTAACTCAGACCTGATACTTTCTAAGCATATCTACATGGACTATTTCCTGGCAGAGTAACAACTGCCTTAAAACTACTGACTAAGCAAAGTAGGACTAGAAGAGAGCACTTTATTTGACATTATTTATCCTGCTCTCAGGATATTTAGTTGGATTTTTTTCTCCCCTGTTCCTCTGAGGCCACAGCTTCCCACCGCCGCCGCAGCTACGGTTCATCTGCTATTGCTTTCTTGCTTTCTGAGCAGGGCTGGTGGCAGGAAGCCACAATTGCTCCCTGTGTTTATCTCTCCCCATCTCGCAGCCCTGACAGAGTGAGTCTATTTGGATAGCAAGAAGCTGTGGTAACTAAGCAGCCACAAAATTCAAAAGGGACATTTCCAGCTACTTGCACTGCTAAGAGTAAGTGCAAAGCAAGTCTTTTATAACAGAACAAACATATTTTTTAATGAGAATGGAATGAGAAAAACAAATAGCAGGTTTTGTGTGGGTGCTTTACTTACATAATCTTAAACTAAATCTTCCTGCTAAGAATAAAAGCTCTTCATCCCAGAGATGGTTTTTGCTGACAAACATTTTAGCAATAACTTCATATTCCAGTTAAAATCTCTACATATTTCATTTTGAGCCTTTCTGTGAGAAGTTCAGAACCATGCACAGCCCATGTTCCTTCCTTCTCTAGAATGTAGCTCCCATGTCCTTAGGGAATCAAACAGCTGGACCCCCTTAACCCCTCCCTGGAATATTTAACACCCTGCCCCTGGAAGAACTGTTTCAACTGAACAGTTACAGAAAACATTTGAAGGGGTAGGTCTAAAACGGAAGCTTCAAACCCAGATCTCAGCTTTCCCAAAGGAGGTAGTGCTCAGATCCAGGACTTCGGTTCAAGGCCAGCCAGCAAGTCAGGAGTGGACTCTGAGCACACACTGGCATCAGCAATGCTCCTGGTCCTGCCTCCTGTGCTTGTACTACATCTGTTATTTTTGTACAGAAAATAACAACTGCAACAGTCTCCAAGAAAGACTAACAGAAGGGTGAAGAGACTGCTAGCAGTAGTTATTCTTCTAGAAGGATTATTAGAACCAAAGACAAAATTTTACATCAGTGGTGCTTCTGAAAAGTAAGATTTGATCCTATAAACATCACCACAGATTCCAGGTCTTCTGCTCATGCATCATCCAAGGATTTGATGAGATCAGGGTGTAATTTTTACATCCCAAGCGCCTTATCTTTAGAGAACTCGCATTATAAACAATGAAAAGTACATTTTAAAGAAGGGGCTATGCCTGCATTTTTGCAAAGGTTAACTGCCTAATCTCTGCACATGCCTGTCTTCTGGGCACTCTGCTACCAGCGCAGCCCCATAGGACCAGAGGTGATGCTCAGCATCTCCACATGGGGTGAGGGCTGGTTTGTGGATTTTGGTGCTTCCTTAGTTTTTCCAAATGATGGGCAAGATTTCCCAGTGCACTCTGTCTGCCTTTTACTGCTTCAGGGATGCAGGGCAGTCATAAAGTTTAATTGCTCAATTAAGCAGGCTTTACAGTTGCCCTGTGTTGCTGGAGTGCCCCAAAGCAGATTGAGCAAACTGGTGAAGCTGGATCATTACCGTTTGGAAACCAAGGCACATGCATTTGTGTGTGTGAGAAAAACATTCAATACATGGGTATAAGTATCCTAAATACACAAGTGGCTATAGACTGTGCAGGGAGGTACATGTTTCAGTGTCGTAGAGCAAGATGCAAGCAATAACCCTAATCCCCCCTGTTCTCTTTACAGGGTGGTGGAGGGAGCCCCCAGTGTGCAAGTCAAGCTGGCACAGCCAGGGTTCTGTCAGGGCTGCATGACGGAGGGGAAACGCAGCAGCTGGGGCTTCCTTCCACTCTCCCAGGGTAGCACAAATAACCTTCTGTGAACGAAGCACAGGAAAAGGAAAAAAAAAGCACATAAGCATCCATGACAATTTGCAAATGAAGGAATCTAAACTCTCACAGAGAGTGGAGTTCAGTGAAGGCGGCAGTAGGTGAGGGCTCAGACCAGCTCTGCTTCTCATCACCTGCTTGTCCTTTACCAGGTCCCTTTGCAGCCCCACAGCTTTTTTCCCCACCCACCACTGGCAGGTTCCTGTTTCTTTTCAAGCCTCTTGGTTGTGGGTAATGCCGGATGCATGTGCCTAAGGAGAGGACAGAAAACTCTTTAGGGTGGTGCAGGCCTCTAGAGACAATTTCACTACAAATAAATTCTTCGGTTATCTTAGTGCCAGCAGGCATCTCAGTAAAAGTGGTTTAATGTTTAAAAAAAATGCCTGCTTACTTCCAGGTTGATATATTTTTTTTAATTAACAAAGCAGTTTGTTGACTATATAAACTATTGGCTAGGGCAGTGCTGCTAAAACTGACAGATGCAGCTACCAAAGGAGCCATGGAACAGTTCAAAAGTAGCTCAGAAAGAGCTAATCAATCCACAATATTTCTATACTAAACTGTCAACAGTTCAAGGCAGTAAGTATTTCTCTTGGTAAGTGGGTGTTGTGCAGGGCCTGCAGGATTTTCAGAAACAGACAAATCAAAAAGCAAGCCATGCTTGCAAAACCAAAATAATATAAAACTGTGAAATGGACAACAACACCAGCCCCCAGCACAGACCCCATAGGACAGTGCCCATTTGGTGAGGCACTGCCTGTCCTGGGGTCACCCTCAGCTCCTGGCTCTCCCCACCTCAAGGAGCTGGCCCACTCCTCCTGCTCCGTGACAAAGCTGGAGACTCAAAGTTGCTTTTGAGATTCACATCAAAGTTTATTGCAATATTTTTTTGAGCATTAGTTTTGAGTCCATGACAGTAATATACATCAGCTGATTTCTAGGCATTCTTTAGTACCAATAAGGAGTGACAAATTTGAGTTAGTGCAAACACACCTCACTCTTGATAGTCTACTATATTTGAGGTGTAGGTCTTGCTTGGTGGTGATGGAAAAGCTATGGGAACATTAACATTCACCCCCATGGCAGCTGGCATTAATGCTGACCCAGTGTGATCCCACCTTCCACGTCACGAGGACACTCACAGCTACGTTGGGCTGCATGCTAGCTGCCTTCGCCCTCCCCATCTCCTGCCACCCACACACATTTAGATCAGCACTGAGTCTGTTCCAGGCTTGTCACAACCCTCTGACAAAGCAAAGAGCGGCAAAGGGATAAAGGGTAAGGAGAGAATTAGCAAAGAGGGAAGAGATGGAAGGAATACATATGTGGAGTGGAAAAGGCTTGAACAGATCACTGACTGTGGTTTTCAGTTGTGTCTGAGGAAGCCTTCAGTAACAAGCATTCTACAGGACTCCAAGCAGATGACAGACATTGCAAAGGTCACTTTAAGTGAACTGATTTCAAATCTAGATCAGATTAGAACATCTGGAGGTCTGATCACTAGATGGTTATGCAAGAGTCACATGAAATCATCAAGTGGTCCTTACAGTGTAGATCGAGAGAAACCCTTTGCCCAGCCTTTTCTCTGCAGGGTTAATGCAGGAATAGTTGAAAGAAAATGAATTTCAGGATAAATTTTTCATTCTCAGAACATCCCATAAAGTGGTTGTTTCTTTTGGAGGTTTGGGAAAGAATAACTGCAAACATTCTTTAGAGCAGTGTTACATTGTTTGGACCAGAGCTACCTATTGAACAGTTGTCACATCATTACTTAGGGACATATGCCAACAAATTTGAAATCCAAACTTGCAGACATTAACAGGAACATAGAGAATTTGGTTAAAATGTGCATTTCAAGCTCTAAGCAGGCAAGTTTGCACTGACACCGCTCTATATAAAGCAAGATTTCTGTTGCTACGGTTTCCAAATGGCCTTACTGTGAGCCATCAATAAAGGCACTGAATGAAATTGTTAAACTAAAACTGCATCTCCTGATGCTGAAGGCAAGGACTCCCTGAGCATGTTCAGTCACTATAGGTTAGTTTGTTTAAGGCTTTGTATTCAGAGGATTTGATCACTGCATAGAGGAAATTCATGCATGCACAGCCTGAGATCACACAGAGATGGTCTCTTTTTCTTTTTGCACGAATGATGGTTTGACTTTTGTGCTGTTGAAAAGCAAATATCTGTAAAGATCATAACATACAATTAACTGAAGAATATTGTGTTCAAAACAATAAGTCACTGTATCACATTTTAGTATTTTATTAAAGCATTATTATTATTTCTGTTACATATGAAGTGTACGAATGCCATTTAAAAAATTAATACAATACAGAAAATGTCAAATTTACTATGATTTTAGTGAAAGCGGTATAAACACCAAGTACATTCAAACTGAACGTCAACAGATCTGAAACTGGATGCTGTCTACAGATAAAAAAGTATTTGTATCAGCTCCGTATAAAGAGGCAAAAATATATAATTACAATTAAACAGATTTTGGGATGATGGAAGATTGTGAAAAATTATGTTTGTGGCTTACCTACCTAAAATGCTGCTGACCGTGGAACAGAATTATGTGTTAGAGATTATATGGGGCCTTTTTTCAAAATACTTTTACTCTTAAAATAAACAACTAGCAACTGAGTGCAGAATGCATAATAAACAGACTTAAAGAGCTTTTAACCCCAATCTTAAAAAAAGAAAAAAAAGGAAAAGTGCTTGTATAAGAATAACAGTTCAGAGTATCTTTAAATCCAATGGAATACATTCTTTAAACCCTTAATACTCTGATGTATGTGTCCCAAGAACAACCCTGGTGTGTCTGTGAAATACTCAACCTGTTTCCTTTCAAACCCCTCAAAATAATGGAATTTAAAGGTTTACTCCCCTTGATACAGACAGCATGCTAGATGGAAAAGAAATGTTTCAAAGACTTCCAGTGATAATCAACAGAAGTCCTAATTACAAACAGTAGAGGTACTTCAGAAAGCTTAATCTAATTAACTTTCAATTTGATATAAACTATGAATCTATGTCATTCTGCAAACAGAACTTGGGGTCCTAAGTTACCTAAAGGCAGAGGTTTTGCATTTCTTGGGGATGTAGCATCTAGATCACATTTACATTTTAAACATTTTTGAAATCTGGCATTCATTTCCAATCTAAGCACCTAATTTTTGTGTCTAATAAAATCCCCAGTTTGTATTTCTATACTTACATTACTCTTCAAACTCCTTTATTTGACAAGACTTTGTAAGCTTTCATTGAGTGTCTTTCACATGAAAAACTAGAGACACCAATCATAAAATCACAAAATCGTCTGTGTCAGAAAGGACCTTTAAGATCATTGAATCTAACTATAAACCCAACACTGTCGAATCCAACACCAAACCATTTCCCAAGGACCACATCTACACCTCTTCTAAATACTTCCAGGGATAGTGACTCTGCCACTTCCCTGGGCAGCCTGTTCCAGTGTCCAGCCACCCTCTGGGTGAAAAACCTCCTTCTTATATCCAACCTAACCCGCTCCTGACACAACTTCAGGCCATTCCTTTGGGTCCTGAAACAACAATGGATTACTGGATGAGACTTTATTTGTATGAATATTCCAGTCCATCATCATAGGACACATATATAATTCTTTTATTTTGTGTGTGAAACCTTCTCGAGAAGAACAAAGTACCTTACAAAATATGAACTTTGTCTTCATAAATAAAAGCATCTGGTTTGCTGTCTAACCATCTGGTTTGTCTAAAGTTTATAGTCTCCTGAGTGTTATTCACAGGCCCACGTATGATCAAGCCTCCACAGACATTTTTATTTGGTAAAAGCTTTCCCACAGCCCTTCATTTTTTCTATCTGTTTTTGATCTTGTAAAAAATGTCATTTTAATACGTGTGTTGTAATACTGCGTGTGTTTGTGTTTCTGTGAACTGTGCAGATCTCCTAGTGTGTAGATATTATGGGCTAGATTCTCTTGGGAACAGTGGAGGAAAGAATTACGGAAGAGTCATTTGGAGATACCAGACTCTGTGACTTCTTCTCTGCAGTCCCTAAACAAAGGGCTAGGTGAGGGTGGATAGATTACTTCAAAATGCATCAACTATTAACATCTAACAAGGCATTGAGAACTGTTTCAGTTCAAGAGCTACAGCTGGTAATTGGTAACAACCACTTTGTAAATCCTACACCAGACAGGTACTCTCCTGTATTTGATAATTCCATGATTCCTGACAGCATACAGTGTCCAGATAACCTAGCTGTGTTCAGCTGTGTGTGAATAAAATGTGTTATTATTTTTCCTTAATTCTACAAGCTGAACAGTCACTACATTTCTGTTTGCTCTCTCTGTTTCATAAACACAAGATTTTCCATCCAGAGTCCTTACAAAGCCTTGCCAAAAGGCTTCATTCTCCTTTAGAGTTCAACTGCTCTAGTTTCTGGAGAAAATGTCTCAGTTCTTTGGTAGGTCAGTAAGTACACAACAGTTCACGAGCTCTGATACTTCTGCCTAATCTGCTCTCTTACCACAAGCAATGGAAAATGTTTCACTTGAAACAACAAACATTCAAAATCAGAAATAGAAATTACCTCAGTAGATATTAATATAAATTCACAGAAGCCTATCTCTTTCTGCTCTAAACTACGATTGATGTTTCAGCAAAGAGGGTGCATATATAAGTCTTTTTCTGCAGTTAATAACAGTAATTGCACCTTTTTATCTACTAGAAGTCAGTAACTGGCTATGAGTTATGTCAAAAGTGCATTTTAAAGAGAAGTGCAGACCTATGGATGATAGAGTGCAGTACTGTATTTGCAATCTGAACATAACTAAGCCAACTGGAGCAAAAAGCCCATATTTTACGTGTGAAATAGGTATCTATTTCTACTGTCACTTTTCCCCATATTTCTTTAATATAAGAAAGTAGAAAGGATCTCAGTAGTCCTGCAGAAGCTAAGACCCAGGATTTCTCTTTCTGCAGAAGAGTTGAGAGAGGGCAGCTGGATCCCACTGGACCCTGCTGTGTTTAGTTTCTAAAAATGGGAACTAAACTGAGAAGCAGCCTCCAGGGGCAGCAAAATACAGCAGGAAGCTTGGAGATGCTGTTCTGTTCTAAAAAAATAAATTGTTTCATGTACGTGATTCTATTTACTTCTTTGCTTATTTGTGTAGCTTGGGGGTACTGGGTTGTTGCCAGGTCGGCTTCTTACAGCTTTGATTCCTGTTGACATACAAAAGTGTGAGTGTGTGAGCTCACGCACATATACTTAAAAGCAGCTTCTGTGAATGCAGAGGAGAGGAGTTTTAAGTAATTCTAATTTGCTATCAACAGATTTCACTAAAGCTGTGTATGCTGCAAGAGAGATCCACTATATATTCCCAGTTTAAATCCTAGATCATTAAATTTTAGCCTTTCATATACAGACAGATTCTGAAATGAGCCATAACTTTTCATCTGGAAAGTTAGTATGTTAATTGATAATACAAACTTCCAGCCATTGTAAATAGGATGCAAGTTGCAAATTTAAGTTGCAACTTTTTTCAGATTTCAGCAACAAGCCAGGTAACAGAGCTGAAACAATGAGCCCTAATCTTTGCCTGTGTGTTCAGATACAAGATGGGCTCTGCATTTCTTTTGTTTATTGTACTGAAAGAGCTAGCCTATTCATTCAAAATGAAAGTCAAGACAATCATTAATTGTGATTTTTCCCAAGTAGCAATACTAAGCCTGGTCCTAAGTAAACAATTGTGTTGCTAATTATTTACATGCATTGAATTCCAGTGTGAATGAGGCTATCACTGTGTTAATTTCTACATTACAAATTGGATCGTGTTTTCAATCTCAATGAGATATTAGTATTTTTAACCTGCAAATGGGAGTCAGTATTCACACCAACCAGGATAACCCATATCCTTATGTTCCAGAGCTTATGCTAAAGAGCTTCATTTGAGAAGGATAATTAAACAAAAAATTTTGCTTTAGATTTTAAATATATTTTTAGGGAAAAAATATTTATTGCTATGAAAATCTTGTGTGATCCATATTTGTTTTCAGAACATATTTCCAAGAGCTGGGAAGATTTGTTTTCTGGCATGCATCAAACATTTTTCCATTGGCCACAGCATTCTTGCACTAATTGAGTTTAGAAAACTCTTCAACTGCTGCCTGGATGAATATGATCTGTGAAAAGCAAGTCTCAGAAATAATGGGATCCATTAGCTAATTACACTTCATCATCAAACATGCATCAGTTGCAAAATGTAATATGAGAACTATATTCTGGTATCCCCGACCTTTCAGATTATAAGAGCTGCCATTAAAAAGGGACATCAGGATCTTCTTTCCTGAAATACTTCATACTTCCTAGTGAAGGAATCCACTAATTTTCAAAAGATACAAAATGCTACAAGACCAACGTTGCCTTCTGAAGAGATGGTTTTGGTGTCTGAAGTAAAAACTGCAGAGAATTTGCTTTGTTTATCATCCATGAAATCTGAACAAATCTGTTCCCCGGTTAAAATTATCCACTCTGCTAAAAAACCACACAAAATCCTACAAACTACAATCAATTGCAAATCATGGTATTTTGGTAGAAGGCATGGATCTTTTAAAATATGATTATGGACTGTGTAGGAGAATGTTTCTTTGTATTTCCCCTAAATGCTCCTTTGCTTTCACAATATTTTATTTTCTATGACAATATATGTAGAAGTAACTAACTGTATTTTGCCATAGCTCTTACCTTTCTATAAATGTTTCAGGTAATACATAAAGAAGATAATCTCACTATTTCTCCCATTATTTTTCCACTGAAAGCATTTTCTCTCCTTTTAAACAGGAGAAAATTTAGAGTCACATTACAGCTGGTCTTGTTAAGATATTTACCTTGACTCTTTGTTGCCTAACACTCTTGGCAGCTACAGAATTCTGTGCTAAGCAGAAGCAAAAATGCCATCCTCTTTGAACGTTTACCGTCTGAACTTACATGTGAATTTGATTTCAAAGATGACAAGATCTAAGAGGAGAACCAACACATTTCACATGGATTCACATGGATTTCACATGGATTCACATGGATTTCACACGGAAGTCCAGTCACTTGCTTACATAAAAACATTTTTTTTACATAAAATCCCAGAACCCAACCCCCCACACTAGCATGTAAGTCACAAAAATCCTCAATATATTTGACTCCTGTGTTGCTGAATAAATTGTGAGCATTCAAGAAACAAATAAGTACAAATTTAAAGTTCATGGGTTGCACTACATCAGCCTTACAGTCTTTGTGGGTACTGGACTGCCACACAGGTTTTGTACTGCAGTTTTCCATATGCTCCACACCGGCAAATTTCCAAACCAAACAGATTCAATGCTGCTCTCCTGAGCCCAACTCACTGACTGCTTAGCTCACCTTTGTCCACCTCCTGCCATTCCCTTCCAGCCCCTCTCCCTGTGGAGCCGTGTTATACACCCAAGGTTTGTGCTTCTGTCACAAAGTGAAGAAACAACTGGAGACGTTGTCGGAGACATCCCCTACAGCGCTATGTCCTGCTGCCATACCCTCACTGTTTCCAGAAAACTAGGAGAGCAGCACTGCATGTGGCTGGGCCGTGAGACATGAGCAGGTCACAGCAGCACCTTCTATCACAGCCTGCAATGAGGTCAAAGCAGCTCCAGCAGAGCAGGTCAGGCAGTGAGACTCTCACTCCCCTAGAGCCTCACTAAATGCTCATGTAAAAGATTTAGCAGTTGTAAGAATCTGGTTGCTACAAAGATACACAACACATCATCTGTGAGTGGAATGCAGAATGACTGCAAAATCAAGGACTTACATTTGAGTAAAATCCAAATAGTTTTCCTTCTATTAGGAAATAATAAAATGTCCTATCTAGATGAGTACTAACCTGCCAGCTTTTTAATGAGATGCTCTTTCTGCTAAGAGTGGTTTACCAGCAAACACACCTTAATTTCTCTGGGTCTGATTATTCCCTATGTAAGTCCTCACATTGGTGCAAAATCAGGTTAACAAAAAAAAAAAGTCCACCAAACAAATACCTAACATTCCACAGGTGCAATTATTTCACAAATAAAAAGGAAGTGAACACAAGACTTTGTAGGTGGTGCTTGGAGATCCTTACCATGTATTCCTTTTGAAATCTGAGACACATTACCATTTTAGAGCACTCTGAGCTCAGTAAAACTAAATAGGGATATTGTTAGTGCTGGGACTCTTTGTAAAAGTATAGTATCTCACCTGAGGGCTTTCTTTTCCATTCTGCTATCATATTTTTTTTTTGTTTTGTATACGGTGATATTCATATTCCAATTAACTCTTACAAAATTACAGCCTACAACCCCTTAGCTCTTCTTCCTGTTTTTATGCTAGAAAGCAAAAGGAACAAGCAGCACAAAGCCTTTAACCTTATCTTCCAGACAAACCTATCACTCTATGTTGGTTATTGTCTTCTTTTGCTAATAGAAGGCAAGGAGATCCATGTACATAGGCATATCCCTGGTTTTCACACAGGTTCCTCTGGGATGATTGTGTTCAGTTCCAGGAAGAGCATGCAGCAGATGAACACCCAAATGAGGATGAATTTTAAAGACCCAAGAAAGCATGCTTCCAAAATGTAAGTTTTACAGATCTGAAAAATACCTATTTAGTGGTATACTTCATATAAAAACACGGGTCTTTGGTAGCAGACCTCAGATAATGCCCACATAGGGAATAGACTGAGATTTGCTTTCTTTTTCTTTAAAAGTTCCCTGGACACCCAACAAAACTGAATTACTAATGGCTCACCTTTGGGTTGAACATAAATCTTAGCTGAACCTTTTTGTCTAACAGGGTTTATTAGGTATTATCTTTTCTCTTTTTCACCTAAATAAAGGTTTTATAATGTCTTAATATTTCAGCTCCTGCAGCTGCTTTCATTGCGCAAGTTTAAGATCTCTGTTATGCAGAGCCACCAAGTTTCACAAAATATGTAAAACCTAAATTGGTTTTGAAATTTCCACTCATCTGCAAAAACTTACTGAAATTGGCCAACAAAGGGCTAAGCATTCCCCTTCAGTGACAGAGAAACACTGGACGATAGACACGTGTGACTGCATAAACACTGTTCCTTAGGAAACAGCCTTAAAAACATAAATCATTTTTCAGATCACATGTTAGAGCTTTGTACAATTGAGGGTTTGAGATGTGCTAAATCTTACACGTTCTGCACAGTCCCATTCACTTGAACAGAACTAATCACTCAAATTACATAAAGCTAAGTGCTTGTTTAAACCCTCACATGACCGATGACTAATGTTCAGTATTTAAAACCCTGTCCAAAGACAAAGGAACTGATTGTTTCATTTGAGCAGTCAACTTTCTAATTCACCATAGTAATTTAAATCCTTATCATTTAAAATATCGAAGAAGCGTGACCTCATTTCAACAGATTCTCCTTTTGTCCTTCTGGAAAATTTCGCATACTAAATGTAACAGCATTGGTAGTAAAATATTTTCAGTCTGAAAATGATTTAAATTCCGTATTTTATGACAGGTATTAAGCAAAAAACGCAGACAGAAGCTAAATTTGATGGGGTTCCCTGAATGTACGAAATCTAAAAAGAACTCTGAGTGGATCTTAAAAAATTACGATCACTGAGTATTTAAGAGGGTATAAAGCATTGCCTGAACATGTTTCAGTGTACAGTGTAGAGTGTACAGTGCTAGAAGACAGGGTTTAATGCTTCATCTTCTCTAGTTTACCAACCTTTAAAAAAGCTATGCAGTTTGTATTGTTGCATCTCGAGGAGGTTCAAAGAGTGACTGTAAGCCTTTCAGGCACGGCATCACTATGTTCTCTTTAAAGCAGAAGCCCACCTAGATTCTACTTTGTGGCCGGGACCCAGCAAAGCGCGCTGCGGTGTCAGCAGCGGACAAAGCCCCTCGCAGGCGGACACGCTCTATGTCCCTGCCGAGCCCCTCCGCAGCCGCAGCCCTGCCGGCGCCGGCCCCGCTCCCCTCAGGCCCCTCAGGCCCCTCAGGGCCGGGCTCTGCCCGATGCGGGGCGGCCCCGGGGCCTCACACGGTCCGGGGGGCGGGGCCCCGCCCTGCCGCAAAGCGCGCCAGGCGGGGATGGGGGGGCGCGCGCTCTGTCGCGCTGCCGGAAGTGTTTGCGTTGTGCTTTGCGGCCCCGCGCCCCTGATCCGAGGCCGGGAAGCCCCGTGCGGCCTTTCCGCGGAGCCGCCGCCGAGGGTAGGTGAGTGTCGGGCCGCTCCGGCCGCGCCCGCCCGCGCCCCTGCTCGCCCGCGCTGACGCCGCACCCTCTCTCTTGCAGGAACAGCCATGCCGGCCAAGGGCCCCCTGCAGAGCGTCCAGGTCTTCGGACGAAAGGTGAGGCGTGGGCAGGGCGGCCTGCACTGTGTGCTCCTCACTCCCGGGCTGGGCTGAGCCGCGCCTTTGGGCCGTTCGCGCTCGGCATGTCTCGGTCGCAGCTCCTCACCAGGGCCGTGCGGCGGGGCTCGGCCGCGGGAGGGCCGGCGGGGTGAGTCCCGCTCGGCAGCCCACGTGTTCCGCTCCGTGGCTGCCGGAGCACGCCGCGTCCCTGCTGCGCTGCGGAACTGGGGGGAAGGGTTTGCTCAGCTCGGGAGTGGGCTTGGGTTGCCCCTTACCGGAGTCTTGGGGAGTGGCCGCCGCTGCCGACCCACTCCACAGCGGCCTGACACCAGCCACGTTGTGAGGTGATCGCGGAAAGGTAAAGTTCTCACTGCTGGAATGCAGAGTCTTGGGTAATTTGTGGTACCAGTCTTTTGCGACAAAACGGGCCATAAAAGTACGGTGTTGTAGGACGGAGGGGTCTTTTTTGTCGTGTTCAACTAAATATTGTAACTCTATATCAAGCACTGAAACTTTTATTAAGATTCGGCCTTAAAACTGTGAGTGTGCTTGGAGATGTTTAGTGTAAATTGTTAGTCTTGGGTATAAGACTAGGATCGCTACATGGTTAAAATCAAATAAAAGTTCTGCCGCTTCTGCAAAAACGGAATGCTGTGTTAATACGCATTTTGCATTTTAGAAAACTGCAACGGCTGTTGCCCACTGCAAGAGAGGGAATGGCCTCATCAAAGTTAATGGAAGGCCTCTGGAAATGATTGAGCCCAGAACTCTGCAGTATAAAGTAAGCATCCAGCCATCCTCCACCCTGCCTCCCTTCTATGCATGTAATTGCTTGATACTGGAGACGAGTTGCTTGTCTTACTGAAAGTACCAAATCTTTGGTTGTTTGACGATTACCTAAAATACAGATGCAGTTATGAAAACTAAGTAAACTGCACTTCTGTGATGGGGCGTTTTGTTTAACAAGTTTCACTTAATGTGAAGTATTTTGTGCATTTTCTACCTACTTTATAAGCTGAAATAAGTGCCCTCATCGGAGCCCTCCTTTTAAAAAGGTTGTTTAGAGCTTTATATAATAGCTTCTGAGAAGTGCTGAGAGAATCTAAAACTGTGTAGATAACTATAAAGTGGAGAAAACTGCCTATAAATTACTTCAGATCTTCAGTTTTAATGAACTTATTTTTTGCATGTAGTTAATGGCATTCTAGTTAACTATTCCCTTGCTCTTAATTCCCGTGTACATGTGCTTTGCTGTTAAGATATTTGAAACTTAAATAAAAAATAAACCAAAGAGTTCAGTAAATGTATGTTATGACAGCACTAGTAAATGTTAAAGAACTCTGCAAGAGGTGTACTTGGTTTTGGTGTGTGGTTTTAAAATCAAGGCTCTGTTTTTCAGAGTACTCAATAACATCACATTTAATAAATTAGTAGAAGCTCTAATCCTCATTACAAATGAATTTTCTTTGTGTTTTGTTTCCCAGCTGCTTGAACCTGTCCTCCTCCTGGGGAAGGAACGGTTTGCTGGTGTTGACATCAGAGTCCGTGTGAAGGGTGGTGGCCATGTAGCACAAATCTATGGTATGGTTCTTGGTGTGGGCTGGGATGGGTAAAGCCACTGTAGTGAGTTGACCCTGGCTGAATGCCAAATGCTCACCGAGCTGCTATGTCACTTCTCTCCTTATCTTGATGGGGAGGAGGAGAAAATAAAATGGAAAAACTTCATGGGTCAGGACAAAGGCAGATGGCAGATTAATAAAGCAAAAGTTAAGGCTGTGCTGATGCAGAGGGAAACAAAAGGCTTCCATCAGCAGCAGTAGCCACTTCCTGGGTAGTGGGACCTCAGTACATGTAGCAGGTGCTCTTTCTTTGTTTTTACTGCTGAGCAGACATCTTCTGGGATGGAATATACCCTGAGGTCAGTTTGAATATCATCTGTCCTGGCTTTGTTTCCTCCAAGATCTTGACTACTCCCAGCCTAATTGGTGATGGAGAAATGTTGTAGGCACAGCCTTGGTGTGTGCAGGCACTGCTCAGCTGTAGCCAGAACACAAACCAAGGGAGAGCTGTCACGGGAAAATCATCTCAGCCAGACCCCATGCAGCCATGTATTTTAAGAGGCTTGAGTTTGGGATAGTGACTTGCCAAACTGTTCTATTTCTTTTTCCACTGTGCAAATATAGTTTTTCTTAGGGGCTTATTAATTACCTTTTATGTGCAAAGCTGTGACATGGTAAGCTGAATGAAGCAAAATGATGACATTTTGAGGAAATGCTGGGGAACTACCTTTACATTGTGCAGTGTGACAGGATGGTTCAAATGCAGCTGAGCACAAGGATTTTGGGAGGGGTTTAGCATTAGAAATTATATCCTTAGTTGTATATTTCCATGTTGTTCAGAAACATCTTTTAGGTGACGAGCAAAATGGGCAGTTTTCCCCTTGCAGAGGAGGCTGGGAATATTATTTGCATTAGCTGTTGATAAGAGTTCATCTTGACAAAAGATAGATTTGTTCTGCTCCTAATTTGGATGTAGTTCATGAAGTGAAGCTGATGCTGCATAAAAAGCAGAGGCAAATTTCAGGCTCAAACTTGGTAGCATTTGTTTTTCAGAACATTCATATTTTCATCAAAATCTTGATGTTAATGTTTTGACAGATAAGTCTAACAACATCCTGACAGTTACTCCCATTCTCCTGGTTTGAGTTCTGATTACTGTGGTGTACTGTGCTAGTTTTTCTGTTCTAGCAAGCAGACTATCCTCTTGACCCTTTTGTCTCCTTAGCCTTTCAACACACAATTTTACCAATTTTATCTTTGTTGAAAAGTATAGACATTTCAGAGAACTGTTGTCTAAGAATTTTGAAAGTTGACTGCGTATAGATAGACAATGAACCTGCGGTAGTACTCAGGAGAGAAGGTGATCAGACAGCCCTTGTGCAATTTCTTGGCTATCTGGCAGTTGTCAAATCGACAAATGAGTCGTGGGTGGCCTCTTGGCACAGATTTCTTAAGATTTGCCAAAGTAGAGGTCACGTGAAGTATGTGGGAGGGGATATTAAGGAGAGAAAGGACAATTTGGCAGTGAACAAAATAGCACATTTCTCAGATAATTGACACTTTGTGTTTAAATTTTAAATAGATTTGCAATCCTTACTGATCTTTTATCTTTTTTTAATAGCTATCCGTCAAGCTATTTCCAAAGCTTTGGTGGCTTACTATCAAAAATGTAAGTAACTTTGATTGTTAAATTAACTTGAAATAGAAATGTGTGGCTTTTGGTTGTTTTATTGCAAATGGTATTAATATGGATTTGTTGCATGTGCTACTGCTGAAACTAAAGATATTTTTTTTTAACAGATGTTGATGAAGCTTCCAAGAAAGAAATCAAGGATATTCTAATCCAGTATGATAGGACTCTGCTTGTTGCAGATCCTCGCCGTTGCGAATCCAAGAAATTTGGAGGACCTGGTGCTCGTGCACGATACCAGAAGTCTTACCGTTAAAATTGGTCTCTAATCATCTGGCAGTCAATAAACAGAATTTGATAATTTTCATGTTTCTAAATTACCTTTTCTTGGGTGGATAAATAGATTTTTTCACTGTGTGTTGAGAGTGATACACAAAGGGATTTGTATTTAGTAAAACCAGAGGGCTGATGGCAGTTCTTTTTTATCTTTTCATAGTAATTCTGGGCAGTTAGGGTCTTCAGAATAAGGAAGAGCTTTCTTCTGTTGATGAATGTGTGTGATGAAGCCAAATATAAAGAAGGCTCCCATTGTGGATTTTGTGGGCAAATGCAACCGCACAGTGGTTCTTGGAAGATTTCCATCCTTACCTTTCTGGTAGTCAACATTGTCAAAATCAAAGTAATTATGGGGGCACGGGAGGGGGGTGTTTTGAACCCTTGCATTACCAGATAATGCAGAGACAGAGTCCTGGACTAGTATGTCTAAATGCAGGAAACTGTAAACACTCACTTAAAAATAGTATTTTGTAAAAACAAATCAAGGATTTTGTGTTTTAAGATTAGGTTGAGTAATCCTTTGACCACATGTTCACACAGTACAAGCACAGAGGGGTAACTGCTTAAGTTACGAGCTGCAAGGCAATTTAAAAGCCTTGGAGGAAGAAAGGGTGGAAAAAGAGAGTTGAAAAGTAATTTTCAAAAATTTAGCTAGAGGATGTGGGTATTAAATGTTGGAGAAGTTTCAGTTCCTATCCATTGACCCAGGGACAAAATGGAAATCCTGAGTAAATGTGGGATGGGCCAACAAGAGTCTGTTGATAGACTCATTCTGTCCTTTGGAAGAGTTGCAAGTAATAGTGTGAGGTCTTGGGTTGGGTACAAGCTGACCCAACCAGTGTGAGCACAGCCCTGAGCTATTTCCTATGTCAGTAAGCCAGTTTGGAGTGGAACTGGAAGAAACACTGGAGATTTAAGACACTGAGAGCTCAGCTACTGCTGTATTGCTCTTGAAGCCTGGTGTTTTAATGTCAGGCTTGTATGCCAGTACTGGAATTGTCAGAGGAGCACCTTGGTACTTGAGATTTTTGTTGGGCTCTTAGCATGATATTCTCATTTGCCTAATGGGAGATTTTTTTCAGTGTACTCAAGTCAACACAAACCAGCTTCCCTTGTGAGTTAGGGAATTGGAATGAATAGTAAAATTCCACCCTTTTTCTCTAGTTTAGTAAAGCAGGTGCTTACAGCTTTTTATAAATGTTAAACATTTGTCAGGATGTCTGCTTTTTCAGTAGAAAGGTATTAAAGGTGTACTTACAGTTATTCAAGAGTTAAGCACGTAGCAAACAAATTCCTTCTAAAAAAGGAATTCTACATCCATCTCCCTATTTTAGCTGTCACTTTCTGCCACAAAATAACTGCATTCCATGTTTTGAATAGAAGAGGAATGCTCATATTTAAACCCTTCATGCTCATATTGAAGCAAAGGGGACTGTTCTATGTTTTATCACCAATTTACATACCAGGTTTTTTTTTGGTTTTACACTAAGCAAATGGGACACTCCATCCCAGACTCCTCCTGTCTTTGGCAAGATGCATGGTCTGCTATCCACAGTCCCCCTTTTCTGTACTCTAAACTCTTGGGCTGCTGAAAACTGCAATGCTCAGCCTCTTAGCCTGGCTTTCCAAGGAAAAGATACTATGCAGAGCTAACTTTGAGTTTGATTGCTTGAATTCCTGTGAGTTTTGTGAAAACTTGTGTCTTGATGATAATTAGTGTCAGCTGAGGGAAAATAAAGTCTTTTAGTTGTTTGGCTCATGTGACTGAAAAGCAATGGTTTGCTCATTGCGTGCCAGTTGGCACATACATACCCTGTGCTGTGGCTTGTCCAAAACTGGTTCTTGCCTAGCTGTTAGATGACTGGGATGGAGGGGAAAAGAGATGATGCAAAATTGCAGTGGTGTGGAACTTAAGGAGGCAGGGGCAGATGGAATACCTGATGCCAGTAACCTTAGAGTTGGATTTCACAGTTATGAGAAAGCCTGATGGATCTGTTTTTCTGCTCACAGAACAGCTTGTAACAATTGGGGATTATTGTTTTGCTGTTCTTTTGTGAAAAGGCTGAAAATAAAACTTCCATTGCTACTAATATATTCACAGATTATATCTGCATGTCATTTCTTCAACCAGAAGACTCTTAAAATAATAAAAACGCTTTCTGAACTGAACTCTGATCCTATAAAAATGCCGCATTAATCCTGTAGAGCGATGTGATTCCCACACACTTGCTTTCTAAATGAGAAACGTTTATAGAATTGGGCTGCTGTCTGCCTGGATGGCTGAAGGTTTTTATTCTGAGAAGTTGCTTACTGATCATCCACTAGAGGGCTTAACTTCATCGGGAACTGTAACCGCTGTGAGTAAAGTTTGAAGGTGTATGAAAAATGTCTCCTTTCTTCATGTCCTCATTCTGCAGGGATGGTAATCAAGCACTTATCATTGAGCATCCACTCTGGCCAGAGACAGACAGACCAACAGAGAAATAGTAAGAGTTTGATCTTCAAACCATTAGGAAGGCTCTTGAGCAGCTGTGGAGATGGTTCTCAGAAAAGAGGAAATGTCCCTAACCTCCTATGGTCCAGCTCTTTCATTAGCTTCACCAATGCTAATCCTTAGGAAGATCATCTGTGCGCAATGAAATGTGGCCTCATTGAATTCTTTATTGAAAATACCATGTTTTGTTAATAACGACAGTAGACCTGGTTCCAAACCAGGGCAAGCTTGTGCCCATGGCATGGAAGGCAGTTATTTCCTTATCCATTGTTTATAATCCTGATAAACATTGTGATCTGTATATAAATTTAAGTCCTCTCAGATGTTATGTTGGAAAATCTGGAAAAAATTAATTTTGACTGCAGTATACAAATATATTAACACTGAAATGTTTAAATTTTATTTTTGAAGAAAACCCTGTAACTTAAAAATGTAACACTGGCATTTTTAAAGTGTGGACAACTGTGTTCTATATTGTGCTTTTTTTCTTACAAAAGCAATTATTTTTTAGTCCATTTTTTTCTGTTTCAGAAGTGCCAGTCTAGGAGTATTCTAATACTTGCAATAGGTAATGTGTGTTGTTGCCGTGATATAATTTGATTTAATTTTTTAAATCTCTTAATATAGTCCTCTGAGTAACAGTTCAGAGTACTTGGCTGAATAATTCTTTTTCCTTAGCTGACATGCTTAATGCGCTTGGGACTTTGCTGTTTCCTACCTTGCCTTTGGCAGAGATGCCTAAACTTTGTGAAGCCTATTGCTTTACTCTTACAAAGTTCCTTTGCAGCTAATAAGGCTTGGCCTATTTTTAAATATTAGAAGTTAAACAACTGCGAAATACTACATATACCAACTTTGCTATAGAAAAATTGTTAAAAAAAAAAACCCCAAACCAAACAAAACTCACAAAAAATCTATTTTGGATAGCTTTTTTTCTTTTCTGTTAAACCAAAAGAGCTCATTTCTATTAATGTTACATTAATTTACTTGTGAAACTGCATATGAAACATGGTGAGAAATAGTCTTGAGAAAAGAAGGAATCCCAGATCAGATTTCTCAGAGGAGCTGGGAACAGTTTCGAAACCAGACTTAGTTTGACAGTAAGATAATACAGAGACTGGTGGCAGAATTTGGAAGACGTAATGCTTGGTTTCATCTCGAGAGCAGCCTTGAGAGTAGGTTTGTGAGATGATAAAAGTCTATTTCCTGTAAGCTCTCCCAGAGGAGTTAAAAGTCTGTAAGTGACTGTATCAATGTCCTAGGCCTAGGAATTCACTTCTTTTGCGTTGTTTGTGGTGTGGAGTGCTTTTGAACCACATGCAGCAGGTGCAACTGAGCTGAGAGATGCAGTCCAGCTGCAGACAAGCAGCCAGTCCATGGAACCAGCCCATAACTAGTCAGAAGTAAAAACAAAGCAAAAACACCTCTTGAAATGCAATTATGGGAATGTCAGCTTCTCAGATCCAACAGAAATAAAAATAGTCCTTAAGAAATACTTCCCAAAGAGTGTGGTGTTATGGATGAGTTTTCAGTAAGTACCCTTGTGCCATCAGTGATCCTAAACCTCTGCCAGTACTGTTGGCTTCTGCATGGACAAAGGGTTTTGTATTTGTCTGTGCTTAAAGAAGCTGAGTTTCCGTTTGCTTTGTCTTGTCCATCTGGGGAGCAGGAAAGAGAAAGGGCTAGAAGAAAGGATGGGAGAACCTGTTACCTGAGAGAGGCCATCAACTTCTAAATTTTATTTGGGTCCAAACCCACCTTCTGTGGCATGCTCAGAGGGTCTCACAAAGCACCTCCCAGGAAGAATGGATGGTTAGGCAAAAGACAGGCTTTGCAAAATACAGTGAGCAGCAGCAATTTCAAGTATCATTATATGTGTCTTTAAAGCTGTGCTTTTTACTTATTATGTTTACATTATGGTAAAGCAGATAAGAGTCTTTTATTTTAAAACACGATCATTTTAAATTTTGGTAAAATTTTGTTTTTATATTTTAATGAAAATTAGAAATGAAACCCTCTGGTCCTGTTGACTTCTTCCTCCTTTTTTCTAATACAAAGTTTTCATAATAGTGTTTATTAAAACCAAAATATAGTTATCCCCTGAGAAGCCTTCTTTTGTGCTGTAAGCAAACTGTACCCAGAAATGCATCCAGAATATTCTTAAAAACCAGATGTATTATTTAACAGAAGTTCATCTATCTTCTTTTAGGATGGAGAGAAAACATTAATATGTTAATCTCTAAATCCATCTGGTTATAATTTATACAGTAGTATTATTTCAGGGCCTTGCAAAACCATTTTGCCATACTCAGGAGCAGAGAACAGCACTCAGTGCAAGCCTCAAAACACACAAAGGTGTGTGATGAGGGATGGATCTCTCAAACCACCATGACATGGCAACATTTCTGTCATTGTCTGCTGCGTTATAAAGGGCCAATTGAATTCACCAGGGGAGCAATGCTCGCAGGTCTGGTGCAAGTGTAACTAATCCAGGCTGCGCTGAGGAGCTGCCATGCATTGCTAATGAGAGACGTGCAGCCGGGAAGTTGTACGCACCGCTCGCCAAGCTCCTGAAGCCCTGTGTAGCTACCAAGCTTGATGGCTCCTGCTCTTTTCCTTTCCTGCACTGAATTATTGTAAATAATGAGTCCAATTATCTAACCTCGAAAGGATTTAAATACACTGTAGAAATACATAGTTGTAAGATGCCATATAATCAAAGCCATTAATTTGGATAAATTCCTTTGTTCTAACTCATACTGAAATGAACATTGCAGGAAAGCTCAGTTTAATGATACCATGGAGTATATTCTTGCTTCATTCATTGCTGTCCTCTTTGCAAGGTAAGAATTTTATTCCATTTTTTTGTAGTGATACTAAGTTTGAGAAATTTTTTTCTAAATATTTTAGTATTACAGCTACTTCTTTTTCTATCCTTGTATTTTTTGACCTTGCTGGAATTTGTAAATGCAGTTTACACAAGTATATATCACCATTCTCTCTCACAGGTGCAGAAACTAAAATATAACTTCTTTTTAAGATACTTTTTTTATGTCTGAATTTCTTGGAAAATAATTATTTACAAACAAAATCTAACTTTCTTGCCTTTCTTGCTATTATGTTCAGATGAGAAAGCACATAATGATTTTCAATGAGATATGATATTGTTTGAACAGACTGCACCTGCAGTTTGTTTAATCATCTTTAGACTGTTAGGGTAAATAATTGCTGTCCTAGTTATAGAAATTATCTTATTTTCTATGAAATGCAACTGGATCTTATGGATCATTTCCTTGCAAATTATAAAGATTTCTAATGTAATATGAAAAATTGTTTTGTGGTTTTGCTTGCTTTTGGTTCTTTGCTTGCTTTAAGCATGGACTCATTTACAATTATTTACAATTGAGTCTTACGAGCCACAGTCAGAAAATTGCTGTAACTCTGGAAATTTGATTCTGGAAAGCTCAGGTTCTATTTTACCTGTTTACCTGTTCTATTTTTTTGTTATGAGCCTCTGAAGAACTATGAACTCTTTTCACTTCTTCATGGTGGCATATACCAGAACTACAGCCATGAAAACCTGCAGGTGAAGAGTCTGTAAGAGAATCAGATTCTTAGAAAGGAGAGCAAATAGTGCTACATTCCTTGGAAACAGAGTTTGTGCAAAGGTGCCCTGGAAAACTCAGGATTGTTAAACGTCAAAATTCAATAGTGTTCTTTTAAACGTGACATTGCTTGCCAAGGGCAAAGAGAGGCTGTAGAAAAAAATGTTTAACTTCATGATCTTTTAATCTACAGGATCTTATTGCAAGCTTTCTCTTTTGAGAAGAACTTTGAGGTAAGTTTTTATTTCTCATTTGTCAAGTTCTACAAACAGAACAAGAATGAGCAAGTGCAATGCAGTGCAAGTTAGAAAGTAAAATATAGCCCTGAATTCAACATGTAAAATGTCATCTCCATGTAGATTGGATGTAGAACAAAGTTTCAGAATGTTTACAATTCTTTTCCAAGTATTTACGTAATGGGCATGAGTCCTCTTAGAAAAACGGAGGTCCTTATGAAAAATGATACTTCTATGGTCTCGAGAAAGCTTAGAGGAACAATGGAATGAAAACAGCATGAGATCATGATTTCATGACTGGAAAAATACATTAAATGAGTATCCATCTACAGTTTTAACTGCACGATAAAATCCTAGCTGCTATTTGAAGCACAGAGAAGTAAGTGCTATACAGCCTTAAAATAAACATCTTCAATAAAAATTTTCACATAGAAGCTGAAATCCAAACAAAACCCAAACTAGGCAATGTTCCTGATCCCATTGAATTAAATGGGATCTGTGCCATCAATTTCAATGAAAGCATCCAGTTGGATATAGCTTTGTATGTCTTATGACTTCTAATATATCTAGCGGACACACATGCACGTCAAATGATGTGCCATCATGCAATGTTGATGGAACTGAGTGTGTTTTATGGTTTGATGCCCTTGTTTCTAAACTTAATCACAAATTAAAGTCAGTTCCAGCTGGAGAGTCATTGCTTGCTATCAAACGTACCATCAGAGTATATTCAAGCAACACTCTAGGGAGCTTGTAGCCACTCACATGCAGCATGAAGTAAATAAGAAGCTGGTTTACAATTCTGTATCCTGTTGTGTAAGACTGTTTTGCCTATTTACGTCTCCCCAAAGCTCCAGGTACCTCCCTGTCCAAGTAGAAATTGGAGTGCCGCCCAATTCTGTAAAATGAGACATTGACAAAAAAAAAATCACCTTTTTAAATGTTAACCCAAGAAAGACCTCTTTGATAAAGTGATGGTAATCAGAGAGAAACAATTCTCTCTGGGGACTTGCTTATTCAGGTTGCTCTAGGGACCTTTGATAATACAAGATCCTTTTTGTTTCCTTCTAGAAATGAGTTTAATGCAACTCGACAGAAAAGGGATCTTGTAACAGCTGAGGTAGGTTATACCTCCTCCTCCCTTTTCTGCTCTGAGCCTTTGCCATCCTTACAAATGAGCCTTTGTGGGGAGAAGGACTATGGTAACAGGAGGACAGTGAGGAGGAGCAGCTACTCCCCACCTGCTCACCCCGCCTGAGCCGTGGCCTCATGCCTTCATTCTCCCTCAGCAAAGCGCCCAGTGGATGACCTGTCCTGCTGAGCTGACTGATGCACGCCATGGGAAATAAACCTGGGACGCCTCTGTCTTTTGTGAGGGCGAACAGAACGCCCTGGAAAGCTGTTTGTGTTTGTGAGAGGCACAATGGCGGCGCCACTGGCAGGGTTCCCTCCTGGACATGGTGCCCTGGTGGCTCCGGCCTGGCTCTGGTTCCCATCGCCCTGGCCCCAGCACTGCCTCCGTGCTGCATCCTGGCACTGTTGTGCTGAAATTCAGTCGTAAATGGAGGAATCTTGTTCCCCCACTTGTACACACTTGGGCTATGGAGCCCAGCCAAGGGTTATGGCCCCTTTTGAAGGCGGTAGGCAGGAAGCCAGAGGCTGCCTGGGGATGTTTTGGGGAGCCTGCAGATGAACCAGTGGTGATTTTCTCCAAGACCCCTTGAGATCTGTGTACCCCTACTGAGTCAGAAGGCAGCTGGTGTGAAACAGTGTGCTGAGGGTGATCAAGCCTCTGAGAGAAGCAGGACTGGTGGTGTCCTTGGAGGGCCCTCGGCAGGGAAGTGCTGTCACTCTGCCTCTGCAAAATGACACAAAGGCCAAAAGCCGCTTTCCTGAGGCAGGCAGCTTGGAGTTGCTATCAGGAAAAACAGAACTGGCTTTTGTTGTGCAAGGAGGGAAGGGACTCTCTCCAGCTAGCAATGGACCATGGGCACCAGGAATAATTTTGGTGCAGGGGCCTTCCAGGTGATGATTCAATGAAATCTATTTCAGGTTGATTTCAGACAGATTGTACTACTTGGATGCATCCCACAACATATTTCCATTTGGAAAAGGGAAGTTTTTAGAAGGGAAGTTTTTAGTTTTGTGCAAGAGACATTGGCAATGAGCATGAAGCTGCTCCTGGAGGTTTTTAATCACTGGACCAACCATAACAGGTTCCTTGCACAATGTTGTTCACCTAGTGATCCATCAGTTCAAACTCCAGATGTGGATAATGAGTGGAATCAGGAGGGAAGAAAGAAATTAGCTTATGAGCAAAGACTAAAACAATTTTTTCACTTAGTTCTGCAGCCAAAGGCTGGCACTTAAGTCTGTGAGGACTGCAGAAAGGTAACTGTTTTTTCATAGAACATAACAATAAGATAATAAATAAATAAAAAACAGAGGGAAGAAGAGCTATTTAAGCAAAAAGGACCAGATTTATAAAGGAAGGGATTTAAACTGGCCATGAATAAATATAAGTGGGAAATATTTAAGTACTCAGCACTTCATCCAGGTAAACTTTCCAGTAAGGCTAGTGGGGGCAAAAGCCCCAAAATGCTTTCAGTCTGGAATGGGATGAGTTCTTGGAAGGGACAATGTGAAGTGACAAGCAGCAGCAGCAGAGTGCTGGGCCAGATGCAGGGCTTCCTCAGAGTGTGAGGCTCCCTGTTCCTAAACAGGAAGCAGGTCAGATCTGCTTTCTCTTTTGTTTGGGATGAACCAAAAAGCAATTCTGAAGGATGTCAAGGAGAATACAGAATCCACTGCAGCTAGACTGGCCATAGTGGCATGATCAGGGTGCAGCTCACAGCATGACTCAGGGGAGTGGATGCAATAGATGGAGCTCTCCAGATGTGGGTATGAGTGAAGTGAAAAAAGGCAGAGTGCACTCTGTCCCCTCCCTTTTCCTTCCAAATGTAAATGCAAAACTTCCCATGTGGGGCCTTGGTGATTCACAGGAAGTGGAGGGCATGGATGGGAGGCCAGTAATGATCTCACAGAGCAGCTGTATCTTGCCCCAGTCCCCTCAAAAGCTACCGTGCTTCTCCTCCCCAGGCTGCCAATCCCTCCAGCAGCACCCATGATTGCACCATGTGCTTGCTGAGATGCAAATTGCTCTTCTGTATTAAAAGTCCCAACACAGTGTTTGAGTGCAAGGTCTCAGGCTTTTCTCAATTCATTTGTAAACCACAAAACCCCTGATTTTGCTTTTATGTTTCTCTGACAGGTTCAAGCTGCCTCTCGGTTTCACCATCATGGGGCTCTGGTGCGGAGTCCGCCAGGAGGTCAGTGCTGTGCTCCTCACCTGCAGGAGGAGAGATGCCTGAAAAGGCTGCCTTCCTCCCCTGTGTTACCATGTACTGCAGAAGCCCTCTTCCTCATGCTCCTACAAAACTCTGTCCTGTCTCACTTTCCCATTTTATCCATGTTAAAGAAGGAAAAATTTCTGTTAAAACTGTACTTTCAAAATAAGGCCTTACAACCAAATATGAACAGCTTACAATGCCAATATTTTTCTTTCTTTTTTTTTTTTTTTTTTTTCTTTTAAGATTAGCGCTATTGCAATTTTTGGTTTCTTCCACTTTTTTTCTGGCCTTGTCAGAGGATGTAGGTGTGTCAGAGAGACTTGTAACTAGTTGTGCAAAGGGAAAGGAATACTCGGGCAATGAGCATGAAGCTGCTCCTGGAGGTTTTTAATCACTGGACAAACATGTAAAGCAGGCCCAAGTTACAGAAACTGTTTTGCAGGGGAGTTCACTGTATGCAACTTTGGTTGGAATTTTGGTATCCTTCTTGAGAAATGCCCGGGTAGGTGCCTTCTTTTGCACGTTTCTATGTAAATGAATATATGCAATTTTACCACTTAAAATTCTAAAAACAGTAAAGAAGATTTCCCCATTAGTGCTGTTACAGAAACAGTAGTTTTTGCTTTGTTGGTGTTTTCAGAGTATGTATATTTGGAAAGCAGTTCTTAAATGGAAAAAATTCAAAGCTAAGCATGGAAAGGAATTTTCACAATGACGGATGATATTCCTAATCACTGGTAGCTTCTGTGTACCTTTACTGTAAAGGTCCCATTTTGTTCCCATTTAATGTCACTTGCTGCTTTACTGTGGCCTCATTGGGAGTGGAAGGGCCTGTTTATTTCATTTACTTCCTTTCTTTTGTGATGCTTTTTTAATCTCCATCCGCAACATTGGAAGCTTTGTATGTATGTAGAGCTTTAATCCTACTCCAAGAAGGCAAGCAACTCTCTGCAAAACCTGATGAAGTTTTGTTTTGGGACTAGCTTTCTTCTCCACTTTTGGGAAATTATGATTTAGACTCACCTCGAATTATTAGTAAATGACGAGGAGGTCTTAGCTTTCAAACAGACTATAAAAATCTTTAATGTAACTGCTTGTGGAAAAAATTACTGATTATAACATAAAACATGGCTATTCCCATGGAATCTAAAGTCTCTGACTCCAGTCACCTCTGAAGCAGAAATAAACTTTTAGCTGACTTTTTTTTAGCATGTGGGGAAGGTTGTTTAGGACTGGTTTTGACTCTCTAAAATATATATTCTGTCCTGTTCATAAACTGAATGTACCCTTTGCAGTAATGTTTAGGAGGGAGAAGCTGAATATATGTATAAATTATGCTGAATTTAGTAAATTTGAATGATCTATGTCCTGTGTATTTTGAGATCAGCAGGATTGGGATTTGATTTCTTTACATGGGAACTTGACCTTTTGTTTGCTTGGAGGAGGTTGACCTTTTGCTCCTTTGTTAGTTTATAAGTCTCAAACCAAACGAGAACCTTGCTTCTCTTTTAACCAAGGGACATGAAGGATAAAATTAAGTGTATGCTAAAAAATTGAGATTGTTGTTGGTTAATTTTCTCAGCTAATATAGCTGCTGGTGATTTAACAATAAACAGATTTAACTGTGATCTCTCAGCCTGTTTGCAAAATACTGTATCTACTAAAAGGCTGGAATGCTTGCTTGCAGGTTCGTGTCCTCAGGAGTGCCTTAATGGAGCAGCCTGCACAGAGGCAGGTGACTGTGACTGTCAGTTATTTCAGGCTCAAGGAAGCAGGTGCCAAATTGGTAAGTTTTTTGTGTCAGTTTTCAGGGAGATTTAGGATACAGATTTCGAAAAAAATACTGTTACCAGCATATTTATGATTACTCTGTAGTAGGAGTCTCATTTGGCCAGTAGCTAGGAGGATTAAAATTATGTGCATTAGGGACATAGAGAAAGCAACATCAGAAATGCCTACATTTTAGCACTTGGGCTGTAGTGATACATAGATGCCATAACAGAGAGACCACTGTCTAGTTTATCAGTAGCCAGACAGTTTTTTTCTAAGTTAGATGAACAACCAAAAAACCACTGCATTTCTTCTAACGAACAGTGGCTTATTGCAAATTAAACTACCCACTATTTAAATACACCAGTTTCTGGAATCTGCTGTGTGTAGGGATCAACAAGTATTGTCTTCCAGGATGTGGAGAGTATCTAAATCCCTTGCCTCTACTTGTAATTAAAATGTCTCCACTGAAGCAAATAAAAATCTTAATGATGACTGCACATGGCTAAAACTGCAGATTTAAGAATGAGTGCTGACTTTATTTGAAGTTGAAGACATAAGTTTATCTTTTGTACTTGCTATGTATTTTCTTTATAAACTTTTGTTTCCTTTCTGAGCTCCTACTTTTGTAGATGCATGTGACACCTGTCAGTTTCTGATGACCATGCTTCTTGTAAACTCAGTGTATTCTCTCCAGTACCTAACACTGGTAAGGACCGAGATGGGATTTGCAAATCATGGGGACAGTATAATTTTGAAACATTTGATGGCATCTACTACTACTTCCCAGGAAATTGCTCCTATATATTTGCAAAAGACTGCAGTACTCTGGAGCCCCAATACACTGTTTGGGTAAGTATGTCAACATACACTAGAAGGAAGTATGTAAGTAAATATAAAAGTAAAATAAGTAGAGAGACAATAAATGTACCAAACTGGGCATTAATTACTTAAATATAGAACTGTGGAAATGTGGAAAACTTCTGGAAATCCACAAACCTACGTGCAGTAACTCAAAATACTGATGAAATTATAATCAAAAGAGTCAGTATATTAAAAATAGTATTTCTTACTCCTCCTACCCTTAACGGGATTTCTGCTCTCTCCCTTCTGGGAGCAAAAGTGGGTCGTAAAGCAGACCTCAGAAACTTCAATACACTTCAGCTATCAGACTGTAAGAAAACCTGCTGAGTTGCTGAGTAAAGTGTGAACAGCTATCCCCTGCCTATTAGTGAGGAGCACGAGTGGGGTGGGCCCTGATTCACAGCTATTGGCAGGCTGTGAGGGTCTGCCTCCTTGGCCAATGGGATTTGTTCCCCCGCCCTATCCCCTCTAGGGATTTGCATTCTAATTTTGGATTACCTCTACGTCATGCAGAGAAGATTAACAGCTCAAAAGCTTTCATCTTGACCTATGTATGGAAGGCACTCTTTTTAGTAGTTTCTTCAAATTGCTGAGTATCCATGGTTAATGACTTTGGGTCAGGGGGAGTTCAAACCTATACACTCTTCGAAGAGAAATGCCCTGTTTGTCAGACTGATGGTTACTGTGGGGAGGGGATACAAGCTCATTATATTACCTTATTCAAAATGGTTGGGATTTGGAGCTGATTGGGCAGGGAAGAAGGGACAAGAGGTGTCCTAATTCTGAGCCCATGTGGGTCCGGTGGTCGTAGGGATGAGGCCAGATCTAGATGCCGATTTCTGCTCTGAGGATTGTTTTTCATTTATAAACAGATGACCTCTTCTTCCCTCAGATAACAGCACTTACTGAAGATAAATCTACTACTAAAACTGCCATTTCTACCTACTAAATTTACAGAGAGATGCTGTTACACCCGTCTTGCACAATTTCATGTTAGTTATTTGGATTCTATGTGCAGCTGTGACCTCTTAGAGGTTTTAAGAAAGTGCTGTAGCAAAATCCAAGATTACATTAAAATCTAGAATCAATACGTCAGTGGATTCCAGTGGATCTGGAAAGCAAGAAGGTTCCATTCAATTGCTGGAACAAATGTTTTACTAAAAACTGAAAACGTTTACTCAGCAAAGTCATAAGTAATGTGAGACTGTAGACAGACTGGGCAATGGAGAGACAAAAATCTTGCCAAATCCTCACACTATGGCCCTTCTGGCTTTAATAATCCACCCTTTAAGAGGAGAAGAAAACATAAGTATTATTTTGATTTTCCTTTATTCTGTTTCTGTCTTGGGCTGGTTTTACACAGAAGCCATCTGCCAATACTAATAACTTTTATGTTGCATTTAATTTTACTTATCTTTATACGTGTAAAAACTCTTAATGCTTTTCCTGGTCTAGTTTATTTAATCTAAAGAAACAGTAACTGATTTTTACTTCCAGGATTTAGTGTCGGTTAAGAAAAATAAATTCAAGTATTCATTAGCACTATACGTGTTTACTCACAGATACTTTCTTCAAAACAGTTACATTTACAGCTAAAATGTTCCCAATTACAAATTTATTTAGCTTTGCAGCACTGTCAAGTGAACTGGTAATGAAATTCTCATCCTTCTCAGAGAAGGATGACACACACAGTAACGTAAGTCATATTTGAGCTCTCTAAACTCTGTCTGTGTTTTAATCTGGGTAGTGATCAACATCTAAGATTCAAAACACGTTTCCCTCTCTCTTCAGTACTGTCTAAAATAAGTTCACAGGCTTTTGAAGCACTATAGCACATTCTGCAGGTTTGGGTGGCTCATCCCCTCTGAGATTCATGAAAACTGTGTAAGTTTTGCTCAAGCACAAACCCACAGTTTTCAAGTCCTGAGAGTGCTGTATTCAAGTGACGTAAGGTGGTATGTGACTAAACCAATCCCCTGGCTCATTATGCTGTATATGTATAATGAGGAGAAGCACACTTAAGTGAAGTCTGCCCTTTTCCATCAGTAGGGCTGAAAAGCCAGTGCAAAATGGATTTTAACAGATCCATGTGAATTAGATGCCTGCCATAATCTGTGAGAGCACTTCAAAATCTCAAGCAATCCTGAGTGGTTCAGGAAGGCATGTTGCAGTTCAGCTGGTACCAGTCTCAGGTGGCAGAGAAAGTGCTGCTTTACACTGAGGTTCTGTATTGGTTTATAGATCAGACCTCTAGAATTAGAGCAATAGGGGTCTTTCCTCAGTGCAAGTAACAAGCTCCTACTTTGGCCACTATAAGGTAGCTCACTACAGGGTCTCTGAGGTTTGTCAAGAATACAATGCCTGTCTCTTTCATCAAGTATTTAGACTACTGGTCTGTGATGCTATGCACTATTCAAGAGTTGCTGTATTCCTCATCAGTATTGTTTAGCATGAACTTTCAGTTTTACCTATCTTTGTAATTGTGACTTTGTAATATTCTGGGTATTTATTTGTAGAGCTCTTTGAGTAACTGGAGCATAAAAATGTAAAATGTCATATACGAATGTAATAAAAATGGTGTGAAATTATTGAACACAAGCATTTATTCTTATTGTGTGTCTATTTTTTCCCTCAAAGGTTCATAACAGTCCTCACTGTTACGGTTCAGTATATACTTGTCATAGGTCCATCAGTTTATTTTTTTCAAACCAAGAAGAAATAATGATTTCAGGACATGAAGTAAGAAAAAATGGAATCAGGTGAGTGTTCTAATGGTGGATTTTAGTATTTTATTGCAAAAAGATAATGTGGAGTTTGTGAAGTTAATGCTTCTTGCACAATCCAGATAAATTAATTTGATCTGTGTCTTTATTGATCCCTTGCTGTTCTGTATGGGGGCTGTTAGAGCTCTAGTGTGAGCAGATGTAACAGTACTGATATAATACTTGAGTGAGGATAGAATACACTCCCTGCATTAGTTATGTTCAACTTCTCAGCTCTAACCTAACAATTATTCACTCCTTCTTTGTACAGACAAAATCTGTGTCAGGCAGTCCCAGTTAATCCCTGGTACATCCTGATACCATTTTGAACAAGGCAATTATTATTTATTCTTGGTAGCTATAGCTAATATAAGACATGAGCTTCTTCTAGGGGAGTCTGAATTGGTTAAAAAAAATATCTTAAACTCCTTTGGGGCAAAAACTCCACAAAATATATCAGAGGTACATCAGACCTCTGAATTTACCTTTTTGGTGTTTTTAATAAGCAAAAAGATGCACCCGAGACTATCATAAGTATAGTTACTGGTTGATAAAGTACAGGAAATTTAAGAAAGTTGTTGAGGTTTTTTTGCCATCCCATTTGTAATGCTATGGCCTTTAGCATCTGAGAATGACAACTGCAGTGATACTGTTTAACCCAACAGAAGCAACTTTGGAAGACCAAGATAAGATCTGTGCTTGTTATTGTCCAGTGGTCTTTCATCAAAGGAGGAAGAGCTACAGCTTTTTTGTCAATGGTGTTTTCTGCCCTGCAAGTTCCTCCCTTTGCAGATATCTAATCCAGTGATGCCCCAGTGCCCAGAAGGGCTGCTGGTGTTCAATAGGACCATAAAGTTCTTGCCCAATGCAGCATGCTTGTGAGCTCAAGTATTCCTCAATGCAGTGTGCCAGGCTTTGAAAGTAAAGAAGCATTAATCTTTCAAGCTTTTAATTGGTACAACTGATAGGTGTATACAACAGAAAGCACTCATTTTTGATAGTCAATATAGAGGATTAAACAGAAGATAGTAAAAACATGATGAAGAGTTGAATGGAGTGACTGTGTACACCCAGGAAAAAATGTTTCTTGGGTTAGAAGGTGATGCTTGTTGTATTTTTCTAGCATGAAAGTCATCTCATCTGAGATCTTTGATGTAGACTATATTTTTCCAGATTAATATTGCCTCAGACAGTTGGAAATGCTTTCATTGAGAGACTGGCTGACTATATTCTTGTGAAAACTACCTTTGGTTTTTCTCTTGCTTGGGATGGAAACTCTGGTATTTATATTAAGCTGACAGAAGATCATAAGGGAAAACCTTGTGGCCTATGTGGAAATTTTAATGGCAATAAATATGATGACCTGATACTTCAAAATAGTAAGTAAATAGCTTACCCTTTTTTTTGTGTGAAGAGTTTCCATGTTCACTTTAAATACAATGCTTATAAATATAATGCTGTAAAAAGGCAGTCCTGTTTCAGTTATTTCAGTGAAAAAGCATATCTGCTTTACTTTTCTTTCTCCTCATCATTAAAGATTCAAAAGGGAACAGGTCCTAGTTCAAGAAAGTATTTAAATGTGCATTTAAGCCTCTTGCTCAGCAAAGCACTTGTGGTATGTTTATCCTAGCTGATGAAAATGCCTTCAAACAAATAAACAAATGTTTATGGTTTTCTCTGTGTTTAAAGATGGAGGGAAGAGCACCATCTCGAGTCATTCCTTTATAGCAGCATCATAAAAATCCTGGTTGAAATAGATACATTTCCAGCTGTTTCCAGGGAGTTCCTTGTATCTCCTGGTTGGTATGGTGGACCATGGATGGGCCTCTGGCTACCCTGAAGGATGAGGAGCTGCTTTGTGCTCTGTCTGAGGCAGAGATGAGTTTCTAAACTTGTATTCTGTAGCCTAGGTAGGGAATATTCCATGGGGACTTTTGTCCTACTTGCAACTAATGTGAAAAAAAATAAAAAAAAGAGCAAGAACAAGCTTGAAAATATGAGGAGGATTTTTCTCAGTCTTACAAAAACAAAATAAGATTGTCTTACTGTCACCATTAACTGTGAGAGAATCTAGTCCCATGACTCTACATGTTCTTAAGCCACAAAAGGTATCCCACTGTAACTTTCCCCCCCCATTTCTTATGGTTGGTAGTGGAGCTTTTAAACTTTCTTAGGGAAGGAAAGTTTGTTGTACATATCTTTGTAGAGTCTTTAAAAATTTTCTCAAGTATAAATTTTTCATAGTTTTTCTGCCATGAGAGCAGTTGTGTTTTCTGCTGCACACCAGAGTACAGTATGTTTAATAACCAGTGTAATCTGCTGATGTGTAATAATGGAGAAAAATAATATTTGGAGGAAATAATGAATTCATATGACCTCCAAAAACTAGTAATTTCAGTATCTTTAAATGTGCTATCTGTTATAAAAGATTTCCAGCTCATACCTGTCTTCATTTTCTGAGCTAAATTTATTCACCATCATAATTTCTTCTAGCATTTTTCTTTATCGGAAATGATAGCATTATTGCACTGTATAGCTGAGAGCCATATGAATCACTTTAATTGTGAACCACTTGTGTAACATGGTGCCTTGACTCTGCAAATGCAAAGCACAAAGTTCTGAGATCTTCACGAGAATAGATTGCTAATTCAGCTCCCTTCCAAGCTGCAAAATTTTTCTAAGAGTTTCTCTGTCTTATCAATCATTTGGTATCATGATTTATCTCTCCCAACAAAACTGCTTCCCTGAGTAGTGTAAAGGTAGCTTAGATCTATCCTGAGTGTTTCAGAGTCCAAATGCTCATTATTTGTAATGCTCAAATACATAAGTTGCTGAGAGGCATATGATATTTCATTTCAAAGTACAGTTTAAAACAAACTAATTTTCTGTTTCCTTACCTTCACCTTAATGCCATCTTTGTTTTGCTTTAATATGCAAGATTGTGTCTATATATAGAACTGTTTCAAGGACAGTAATTTTATTTTGTGGTATTTTTTAAAGTCTTAAAAGTTTTTTTCAAGCCATGTCAAAATGTACATAAAATATTTTTGATGTATTTTTAGAAGCAGTGTTTTATCAACAGGTTCACCTCTAGATCAAACCCAGCCTTTTATGTTTGGGAAGGGTTTTCTGCATAAAGAAATACTCTGTCAGAGAGGAAGAAATATTTTAAGTCTGCTTCACTCTTAGGTAAAACAGACTAATGGGTAGGATGTTCTTGTCATTTACTTGTGGAGATCCAGGTGCATGTAGGTGATTCGTGTGCTGTGTGGCTTTCCACACTGTAAGTGTCCAACTTTGTACCTCTTGTGCTAGAAGTTAGATTAAGTTTTCTATGGTACAGCTCTGGGAAAAAAAACCCCAAAACCTCTCTAGCTGATTTAATTTGAATATCTTGTCTCCTAGCCATGCATAGATATAGATATAGATGTAGATATAGATGTAGATATAGATATAGATATAGATATAGATATAGATATAGATATAGATATAGATATAGATATAGATATAGATATAGATATAGATATAGATAACCACCGCATAGATACCAATTACTATAAGGTTCTTCAAAGTGGAGGCAATATGCTCTTTTTAATTTAATGAAGAGTATAGAGAAAATGTAATATTTAGTTCTTGCTGCAAGTATATGGTATTTTTGTGTCTGTTTCTTTACTGCCAACCTTCTTGTATGTTCATGAATCTAACTAAGCCTGTTGTTATGACTTCCAGTCATGCATCTTGTTCATTAATTCTCCCATGCTCATGCTGTGAGTAGAGCTGGGCATCTCCTGAGTGTGTGTTGTAAGGCTTTTCTGCACTAAGGGAAAAGGAGGGAGATAATGGCACTAACCAACCTTTATGAAACATGATGAAAGACTTAAATTGCTTCAAAGAAATGTATTTTTTCTTAAGTATTCAATGCCTTACACTTGTCATTATCTGTATGTTTGTTATAAAACTATCAGTGATTGCACTTAAAGCCCAAGCCAACACCTTGTCATTTATTTTCTCAATCTTTTTATTTAAATGTAGTATAAAATGCAACCTGAGGTTAAAAAAAAAAATCACTTTTCTTTATGACTCATACTCTGAAATCATCTGTAATTGAGGTAATGAACACATTGAAAAAGGATTAAAGATTTCAAATCTGTCTTGTGTGTTTGTGTTGACAATTTTTTTTATTGTTGCTGTTTCAATGTTTTCACGCAGTAGATGAATATACAGATGACATTGCTGAATTTGCAAATAGCTGGGCTGTGCAAGCCTCAGATGATGTAGCTTGTGTCCCTACTGCCTCAGATTTTTCCAGTCCATGCTCAGCCAATGCAGAATCCACTGAGGTAAACTTGTCACATGTTTTATATATACACATAGGTACTTGCACATACATGTATGTAAATACATGGATTTTCTTAATCTTCACTGCCTGCTGATGGTAAAAGAATCTAACAATATAAACAATGTTGAAAAACTTTAAATGCATTGAGGCTTTGAGAAAGGAAAGATTCTGATCAGGGCTGTTGCGAGGGAGTCCCTGATGTTCTTCATATGTTTAGCTTAAAACTATAGAGGCTCAGATGGATGTGCCAAGTGGCACCAGTCTGCTGGCAGAGCTCTTTATTACTGTATTAAACTTGGGTTCCGTTTCCAGTCCTGGCATCTTATACCTCATTATTTTAGCAATAGTGAAATAATGCAGAAATAGATGCAGGTCAGCTCCTGCATTGATACAGGATGCTCTTCTTTGTCATTTCACATTTTTTCATCTCAGCTGGTTTGGGACCAGCATGCAGTCAAGCAGGCCTAGGCAGAGAGGACAAATTTTAGGAAGAATAATGAAAGAGATTTAATAGTAAATTGAGACTGTACAATGCTCAAATTTTAATGGGGATATAAAGGACCTTAGACTAGGGAAACAAAGAGGATTGATGCCTGTTCTGAAAGTATTGGCTAACTTTCATTTACTGATTCTCCTTAATGCACAGGACATATTCTTCAAGTGCCAAATATTCCTACAGTTTCCTTTTCTCAGCTGTCATGAAAGCATAGATCCGTATTCTTATATTTCAAGCTGTATGAATGATCTTTGCAGGTAAGTGCTGGCATTCTTATGTATTTAATCTTGACACATGAAATGAATGCTCACTCTTTTGTGTGAGACCAGAATGAAAGAACATTGAGGGAAGTTAGGAAGAACTAAGATCAAAATGAAAGAGATGGGGTTTCTCAGGGGGTGATTTTGTGTGGGAACAAAGGGAACAGAACCAGCCTGGCAAGGGATATTTTGATTGCTAAGGGCTTACATAGATTCAAGGAAACACTAGACAAATAAGTGGAAGATAAATTCATGGAGAACCACTCGACAAAAGATGAGCTGCTAATCACAAAAAACCCATGAAACTTGTGCTTGGAGGCCCTGAAACAAAACTACATGGAGATGATACTAGGGAGAAATATCAACAATACTGGAGAAGCTGGACCATTTGTCAGACACAGCTGGACTGGTTTTTTATGAGTAACCACTATGGTTCAAATTAATAGAATTTTTACAAAATAGTTCCATATACTTAAATTCAGAATTGCCAAAAGAAATTCAACTCTCATTTGCTTTGGTGGGAGTCACACCCCCTCAGCTGCTGGAATTGTAGACAACCTGGTATTTTTCCCTTAGCCCTCCAGACTCCTGATTAGTTCCTGTCATTCAAGTTAAGCTTGTACTCCAGTAATTGAATAGATAATTGAGCAGTGTATCATTTTCTTTTTAGTAATGTTTTCAAATTAAGACATAACTGTCACAAATAGGAGGATATTTACCAGAGTATATAATTCTCAGAGTATCACCAGTTTAATCAAACACATACAGAAAGGATCACAAGACTAAACACAAGGATCACTCATTATAATCCATTAAAACTTGTTAGTTCAATTTTTGATGAATATTTAGTTTTTTGACTTACCATAGGGTCAAGATGGAAGAATTTTTGTTTGTAGGCAAATGTTGATGTTGCTCAGAAAAGAGATGAGTTGCCTCTGTATGGTCTCTTTGTAATGCAGGAGTTTACTGTGACTTTTGAAGAATAACAAAAACCAAATATTTCAAGTAGGTTGTTGAATCAGTGCTGTGGTGTTAAGGAGGGTTGGATTTTTGTCAACAATCTGATGTGCGTTGATGTGAATTGTGTGAATGTTAAAAACCTTGAAGTGTCTGTGTCTCAGAACCTCATTAATTTAGGCTTATTTTGTTTGTAAAAGAGACCTCTTTTCTTGTGGCTTAGTATCAGTTTATTAAGTTTTTTGTGTGGCCATAGTATAGGCCAAGTATTCTTTCTATTAAGACCCATTTAATTGGATTAGATAAGGAGAGTTGGAGAGACTCTGATCACTGTAACAAAGAGTATAGTGGGGTTTGATTTGATAACAGATGTGTTGAAAGCAGAATACAAACACCGAATAACGCATTCTTAAGATGATTAATTCTGAAAGCATGATCTTGTGTGCTGAGGAGCAAACTTAGTTGATTTGTCATAAACATGCTTATAATAGAAATGCCATGTTATGACTAGTTAATTTTGGCATCAAATCTTCCACAGTGAATGATGTGAGTAGTTTGACTTTCAGAGTAACAGAAGTTTGTTGGTGTTTCACTGTATGTAACTTACATCTGAATAAAATTTGAACTTGCCTAAACATTAATGAATGTCTTTTTACTTGATTCTGGTAAAAATCCACTGTAAAGTTTCTTCTGTATAGACTAAGGCAGAAATCTTGTCTTTGCCAAAGGTTGTGCTATAAATCTCTGAGCCTGCCCAGAGTATTCTGTGAATGTTCTGTCTCTGAGAATTTCACCACAATAGGAGTCAGCTAATAAGGTTCTTCTCATCGAAGTTCAAGGCAATTGGAGACTTGAAGTTCTTACTTGAACCAGAATGTCTTTTATCAGTGTAGGTCAGAGTTTCTACATCATGCAGGAGGGAGAGGCCTGAGATGGGGATCTTGAGACTCTTGAGTTGTTCATTGTCTTCAAGAAAAGGTCCTGTTTCTCTTTCACTAAAGTGGCACTTTTAAAAAATAATAGATTAGTGGTTTTGTTCATTGTGGTAATATTAAAATTTAAAAACTTTTTATGAGATCAAATGAAAAAACCACAATGGTGTATTCAGTATATCTTGCTCCCTTTTACATTTTCCCTGTGTGCCTTTATGACCGAGTGGTGTCAGCTGTGTGAAATATCCCGTGCCATGTCACATGGCAGAAATCATGGATAGGATTTAAGTTCCTTGATTACTCTCGTTTTATCATTTCAGAGTGGATGATGATGAAACATACTGCAGGGCAGTGACAGAGTACGCTAGAGCATGCTCTCACGCTGGGTCCCCGGTGCGGGACTGGAGGGATGACTTTCCTGCCTGTAGTAAGCCTCTTTAATAAAGCATACTTTGTGTGACCTTTGAGCTGTCCCATGGATTCAGTTCAAATAATTACATCTTGGCAACATTTATCTCTGTAGAACTCAAACTTGATACTCAAGTTGGTCAGCCATTTTCACTCTTGCTGGCAAACAATAAAGTCAGTGACTTGCTAGAGGAATATTTTAATTCCACTGTGATATGGTTTAGATCCATACAAAATTCATGTTCCTCTGGATTGCTTGAAACATCATGTGTGCTGATCATATTCTAGGACAAAGAGCAAACATCTGTCAGCCTCTGCTGGCCCTGTAACAGAATTAATGCAGTTAATGCAGCTCCTTCTTGTTATCATCACCGCCCATCAATTGCAGCTCAGTCTCATGCACGAGGCTTCGAACTAGCTGAGATATGAGCACATTTTCCTGTCACAGAGGCTCTAAATTATTTTGTAAAGATGATATAAAGATTTGCTAAAGAAAGACAAATATTGATAAGAGCTGAACCATAGCTCATCAGTTAAACCTCCTCCAAAACAGCCATTGGTCTTGATCTGATTAACTACCTATACCAGAAGAGCTGCACAATGTTTATTTGACAGAAATGGGTTTTCTAGCATGGAAAGAGAGATTGCACTAACGTTCGGTATACCGTGGTGTTTTTTTAGCAGAGAAGTGTGAAGATACCTTTGTTCACCGTGACTGTATCAGTTGTTGTCCACCAACCTGCACATTTGAAAAAGAGTGTCTTGGCAGCAACCTGCACTGTTTAGACGGCTGTTACTGTCCAGATGGTAAATATTGTTAATATTATTTCAAAAAATACATGTAAAGCTAGTATCCAACATCATAATGAAGTCTAATTAGACTGTGCTTAAAATTAAAGCCTGAAAATGATGAATATTGTAAATTCTGCCATAGTTGTTATTATTGTCACTGTGATTCTGCCCTTTATTGTGTGCTATTGTCTCAGCATGCAATATCAGTTAAAATATGGAGCCATTACATTACTGCTTCCTGCTGTAGGATATTGCACAGATTTAGTCTCCTTTATTTGAATTATTCAAAAATCCTTAGGAATTTTCCTTAAAGGGAATGTGTCATGCTCTCTACAAGAAACTAAAGTTTCTGAGATCTGTACTGAATAGAAATTATTGACTGGACTATGAACTGTCCTAGTTCTAGATGGACTAAAGATAATGAGATTTCAGAATATTTTTATTTTTGAGTCTGCACAGCTCTACATGCTTAAGTCAGACATTTTTCATAAAGCAACGATTCAGAGTGAAAACTTGTTTTTAGGGAGCTTCACTCTGATCTCTCTGTACTCACTGGGCAGCTCTTTTTGGTGGTCCTTGTTTAAGATTGATGACATCACCTTCTGGCAGACTGGAATGTTTGAGTCAGATGGGGGAAGTGCAGTGCAGTGATCTGGAGTTTGTTAATTTGTTTTATATCTTATTTATTAACTTCTTTCCCAATAGGTCTCATTATGGAAAATGGAACTTGTATCTCTTTGTCAAGTTGTCCTTGTATTTATCATGGGACTGCTTTCCCTGTAGGCTCAAAAATTGAACAAGAATGTAGCAACTGGTATGTGAAAGCTTGTGTATTTCTCTGTAATTACTTTCTGTAGTTAGTTTAACATCATAGTTACACTTGCATTTTAAATAACTGTCTATGTTTTACAGTCTGAGGCCTGTGTATCACTAAAATATACAGGCTATTCTGTGTGAATTCAAGGCATGTTACTTAACTCAAAGCTACTTCTTTTGCTAAAGATCAGAACACTATTTCTGTGTTTTGTGATTTTTCTTTTTAGTGTTTGTATTGGTGGCATTTGGAACTGCACTGATCATGATTGTCCAGGTATTTGTATTTCATTACTCTTTTCTCACTTCATAACAACAGAATCATAACACAACAGAACCATATATGACCCAAGACTTCTGGCTGCTAATTTAGGAAGAAAGAGTAGGCAGATGGATATTGACAGTAGCTGTGGGCCAGCTGGAATGAAGCTGTTAATTGCCTCACCATACTCATCCTGCAGTTTCCCACTTGTTTTCCTACCTCATTGTGCTACATCCACCTCTTGTTTTCTATCTCTTGTTTATGCTCAGTGTTATTTGCCACAGGTGGTGTGTTTTTACTGCCTGTGCAATACTTAGGCAAGGTATAAGGATCTCCTCACTTCTATATGCAACTTTAATGGAAGTAATAAGAAAACCATCATTCTGATGCTGTGTGCTGGATTTTCTCTCTCGTAATAGCAGTTCATGTTTGAATAATGATCCTTATCTCTAAAGACAGCATGTCTCTGTAATGAGTTACACAGAGGAACATGCAGCAGGCAGGTGGAGAAACTCCCTTGATAGTCCTGTACCTCAGACAAGATTATATTATGAAGCTTGTGAAAGAGAGATTTTTTCACAAATTAAGGAGCCTTTTTTGAATGAGGTAATAAAGCTTAACAGTTTCTAAGCAAGGCTTGACAGTATAGTTCTGTAATGTAAAAAAATTGACACTGAGAACCACCCTCTATATCCTGTGTGTGTTGTGTGCACACATAGGGGGTTAATTATGACTACTTTGGTCTGATCCCAGGGACTAAGCTGCTGTTAATTGTGTGAGCAGGTTAGATGTGCTCCCACAGAGCACCTCTTGCAGCTAAAATGAATCTAGTTCATGTGCTCTGATGCTACCCTATGGTATGAATGAAAGTGCAGTAAGTGGGGATGAGCTGGAGACTTGCTTCAGCTGTGCATTCCTGATTTGAACTGGAAAAAACCCCGAGAAGGTGTGCCCTGAGGACAGACACTGACACCTGCATCCTCTTCATACCTGTGGTAACAAGCAGTGCCATAATACCTGGAAGGATGGAGAAAGAGGCTTGTCCTCTCTCATGCTTGGTCATGGAAAAAAAAAAAAAGGTTAGAAGATTCTAGGATACTTCTGAATTGCAATAAAGAGAAAAGTCTTTTGTATTTTTGTCAAAAGCATCTCATTTATTTAGAACCATAAGAGGTATGCTCTTCATGAGAGGGTNGTATTTTTGTCAAAAGCATCTCATCTATTTAGAACCAAAAGATGCTGCACATGGGTATGCTCTTCATGAGATGGCATCTGTTGGAAATAGGTGTCTCTAGCATAATTTGTTTCTAAATGCCATTATAGCTAGATAGATTAAAGTTAGCCTGGGTTATGTACTTAGAAATCAGGAGAGAGTTTCTCTTTTTTTTTTCTTTCTTACATAATTTTCAGAATAATGATACATTCTTGTGGAAGTGAACATTCTTTATCCTTTTTCTTTCAAGCTGAGTGCTCCATCACCGGCAGCTCTCATTTCACGACATTTGATGGACGTCATTTTACCTTTCTTGGGATTTGCCAGTACATTTTGGTAAAAGGCACTGGAAAAAACAAATTCACAATCACTTTACAAAAAGCACCTTGTGGACAGGTAAGCCACTTTTTTTTAAATGTTGAAACAAATGGATCCATCCATATTTCAGGCAATCTTCTATGAGTTCTATTGTAAACTACTTGGTTATGTTAAATAGAAAATATAAACTGAAACCATCTTACAGCTTTTTTTTTTGTAATTGTTTGTGTTGCTACATGTTGTATTGCCCTTTGTAAAAGCTGTTGCAACTTTAGTGGCATCAAGTCTAAAGAATTACTCATTTATGCATATTAAAGTTGTATAAACACCTTTAGTTATGGTACCAACAGATGTCAGGCTTTGGAAAAGCTGCTGTTGGCAACATTGTAGGTTTAATACATCACTATTTAGACAAGAATTTTTTTTTCTGGTACCTTTAGATTTTTATTTGATATTACAACATATTTAATTTGTTGGAACAATGCCTTTTAGAAATCTATGAGGCTAGTCACCACACATACTTGTTTGAAAATATTTTGGCAGACATTCGAAAACAGGCTTTAGGAATAAAGGTGCTTTAGGAAAGTACTAATCTGTGAGAGTTGATTTAATGAGGCTGTTAGGCTCGCAGGAGAAGGGGCTTTGAGAGTGTGACTCACAGCTGCCCATATGCTGAGGACAGGGATGTCTGAACTCCTCAGCAGAGAGCAATGCCTTACTGTGGGACTGTCTGTCATGTCCTCCCTTCAAAAGCTTGATTATTATGAGCTGGTGCCTCTCTGCCTTTTCAGTAAGCACCTCCTTCTCCTGCATAGGCATTGAGACAACTGTTTCTGCATTTCAGGTGGCCTCAAGCATGAAGTGGTTGGTTAGGTAGCCACTGAGAAACAAGATTTCCACTGGTAATAACCCTTTGTACAACTCTAGGCACCATGAAAAGTTTCTGGATGAAAACAGAGGGGTCCCTGGGGAGCACGAGATGCTTGGTTTCAGCTAATTCTGTGTGGGTTTTTGTCCTGTATTTAGGTTCATAAATTCTGCCTGGATTGCACGCTAAATTTATGTGTGTGACATAGTTTATAGGTCACTATTTTTCAATGTCAGATATTTATAAATTATTGTAATATAATACTGAAGAATTTATATCCTTTTTGTCTGTAATCAGAGATCATCACTACATATCAAGGTGAGAAGCACCCTCATGTGTGCCAAAGTTTCTTTTTCCTGCATTGCTTCATTTGTGCTCTGATTGCTGCAGCTTGATTTTGGCAGGATCAGGCTCTTGCTCTACCACTGCTTAACCCATCAGTGAGCACTACCCAGGGTGGCCACGTAAATATGAAATTTTGAACCCAGTATCAGTACCTGGGGTCCTCTGTCCACTTACTATAAGACTGCCATAACAGCTAAAGTGCATTCTTCTACCATATGGAGACTATGCATAAGCAATGTTTTATTATGTTGTACATAACAATTCTGAGTGCTTTGTTTAATGCTTTGAGTGACAGTTTACAACTGATTAACCTGATGACAGTTCTGATATTTTCTTTCTGTATGATTTTTTCCCCATCCCCTGTTTGTTTGGTTATGTTTTCGGTGGTAATAACATCTGATTGTTTCTGATGGTGAAACTTGTTTCTACTTAGAACTTTGACCACGCCTGCATTGAGTCTGTAACACTAGTTCTTGAAGATGATGTGAGGAAACAAGTAACTCTCACAAGATATGGTCAAATCCAAACTGTCCCTAACCAAGTTTTTAATCTCAATGGTAAGAAGTGCATGAACAAGAATTTTACTAGACTTCACATTCTGTCTCTTATATGCTCCAAAACTTTTTAATAATATTGGTCTATGAAAAAGGAATTTCTTTAAACATAACTTATAAAAGAATACAATCACTTACTTCTTGGAACTTTAGTAATAATTATAGAAATTTACTTTTATTGTCTGTGAAATAGTTCTTCATTATGCCCTCAATTGTTTGCATTTCTTATCTTGCAGACTACCTAGAAATTCCATTCATTTTGTTTGTGTTTAGGGGGAAGGAGGTAAGAAAAAGAAAGGAGATGAAGAGACCTTGATGCTAAGGTCTAGCGTGTTTAAAGCTTTTTTGACTAAATGGAATGGAATAGAATCCATATGCTCCATGGGATCTATATTGATTTCACTACTGACTTATGTTGTGATTTCAGACAGGTTACTTCACGTTTTTTGTAAAGCATGGTAAAATAAACCAGCCTTAAAAGCATGTTATAAAATTAAGCACTGAAGATAGAAATTATATTGCTAAATTTTGAAGCTTATTTTGACCAGTTGCTGGATTTTTAGTCTCTTTCTGAAAGAGTAAAATGAGAGTAAAGTTCTTACCCAGCCTTCAGCAAAACGGAGTTTAGGGGGTCCTGTGCTGGTGGTTGCAGATTTGTCATTTCTTCATTGAATTTTTTCCAGTCACAGTTCTTTTGGCATTCACAGCTTTCTATGGCAATGAGTTTCATAGCTCAGTTGTGATCTATGTTGGCAGTTCTGCTTCATAATTTGATTGGTAACTTAATTTTATTTCTTTTGAATCAGTCCCTCTTCACTTTATTGCCTCTTTCCACAGTCTGCAACAAATATAATCTATGAAAAATATTTTGGTGTCACATTCTTGGTATTTGTGTGTATCTAGTAAGTCTGATCACCTAAGGACATCTTTAAGGATTTTATCTTCTCTTGGTTTACGCCACTGAGTCTGTGTGTGTGCATGCATAGAGGCTGCTGGAGAAGGTAGATCTACTCTAAGCCTACACCTGAAAGCAGCCCAACAATGTATAGCAAATGAATGCTGTGACTGTGAAATTTCCACTTCCTCACATAATGGATTTGCTGGGAAGGAAAGCTGGGAATTTGATAGGGGCTCAGTTCACATACAGTCCAAGGAAGGAGCTATACTGATGTCAAGGTAATAGTGCTAAGACAAAACTTTCTATCTAAAGAGTCAATACACTTTACAGAGATCTGTTAATTAGTGTTATAATATCGCTGGAGACTAAGAAACAAAGAGGTTTTTTGTCTTGTTTTCTCATTGCCAGAGGCTTGCAGTTGCATTATGTTCTTCTAAAATAAAAAACCAAAGACAGATGCACACATGGTTTCTAGATAACTCACAGGTACAGAAAGGTGTGAGATTTTTTTAGTGCCAGCAGTAGTTGGAATTCCTGATCTGTGTTGTTACTGGAAATGAGCTCAGATAGAGAATGGGTGAGGATGTTTGTCTGATGGTGAGGTTGTGCATAGTTTCTAATTTTATTTCTGCGTTTTCAATTTTTTTTTTGTTTAATGGGTAAACCAGTAAAACCTGGAAGCTGGATTTCAGTGACTTTGTTTTTCTTCTTCTTTTGCTATGTTCAGGGGCTATTGAAATTCAGAATATATCTTCTTTCTTTGTTCAACTGAAAACTAGTTTTGGTTTGAAGATACTGTTTGCTAAAGATGGAGAGAGGATCTATGTTCAAGTTGATGTCAGATGGAAGAGAAGAACATTAGGACTGTGTGGAACATACAATGGAAATTTAAGGGATGATTTTCTGTAAGTTGTGTGTTGTACATTTATATAGTCATTAATAACAAGTGATTATTTAATTTCATTAACATTCTCAAACCATTAAAATAGCCAATATAAAATGTCTTAATTAAAATGGTAGTCACTTTTAAAAATACCAAAGTCACAAATTTAGGCTTTCTAAGATGTTTTGCTAAGAAATTATAGAAAGCCACCACATTATTTGTAGAAGTTACTGGATGATAATATTACTTGAATGCATTTTCCTTTCTTGTTGCTCCCTTATCTTCAGAGCTAAAACACGAGCATGGAGAAAATGAGTAGGTGATGATAGCTGCATCATCCTCACAAGGTCGACACATACTACTGCTTGATTTTCCTTCCCACATCAACTTTTAATGTTAAAAAATGTTATTCTGACCCACAGGGATATTTTAATTAGAAGGGCACATTTTCCTTACTTTTTAACCTTATTTCCTTCAAAGTTCCTCAAGCTATAATGTCACAAAACTTGTCTGGCATTAATAAATGTTTCTGAAATACTTAGTGCAAGCCAGCATCAAAATGCAAACAGCCCTGCTCTAGAACTCCAAAATTGGCTAACAGATTAAATTTTGACATTTCACTCCATTTATGTACTGGGATAAAGGCCAAATTTCCTCTAATGCATCTTCCCAGTGATTCCAGAGTACTTGAATTAAGCATAAGTGAAGGCAGACTTGGAGGGTAGGAACATTTTCACATCAATAAAATATTGAGGAAAATGTTTCATATGCTCTCTCTTCTTCTATACCTGACAGATGGAAATTTTTGGCACGTTGACAGTTCAGTGTGACTGTGCATCCAAGCCTTTTTAATGGACTTGCATCCTCACCCATATAGTCCCTAAGGTCAGCAGGATGCTTGCAGTGTTGATCTTTTCCTTTTCAGATCTCCAGCAGGGATGATAGAAGGGACCCCACAACTTCATGCCAATGCATGGAAGGTTTCCTCAGCTTGCTCCATTCCTATCAATATTCCTGTGGTTGATCCCTGCAATGTTAATCAGCAAAATGGTATGTTTTCACATGGGAGTCTGGAATTAGCTGTATCTTATCAGCATGGGATAGTTTTTGTTTTCTCTGTGAAGAAGTTTCACAGTTGTATTTCAGCTTCAGGTTTAGATGTACACTTTCTTTTAATTTTTTTTTTTTTTTTTTTTTTTTTGGCAAAGACTGTTCTTCCGTACATTTAGCATGTAAAAATAATGTTGACTAATAAAAGCTACTTGGCCATTTAGTGCTGGGTGTACTGGCTGTGAGTACTAAATTCTGCTGTCTACTATACATGAAGAGTGTTAGCTGTCTATGGTCCTGTAAATTATGCCAGTTGAGATGAAAGATGTGATACATGTTTATAGATTCATAAAGAAAGTACAGGAGACTGTTCAGGTAAAACATTATGTCTCTGTCTTCTTGATGCTCATTGCAATAGAAGTTTCTTTATCCTCCATCTGTGTTCTCTGACAAAAACTGATGCAGACAATATGAGAGCCTTGGATTTGTTCAAATTCCTGAGTAAAGATTTAGTTTTGGCTGGTTGGAATGCCTATGGCTTGTGTTGAACTTTCACTGTCTCCCTTTTGCATTGCTGTTCTTTTCAATTAATGAAGACAATGGGTAGTCTGTAGTTGCCAATTCTGACAGAATGTAGTCTAATATTTTTAATGTTTCAGACATCAGATCTCACTAAAGATGTGGGATTTATCCATATTTAGAGCCTGCTGAAGCAAGCTTAGAATAACAATAAACCCCTAACAATGTGGGGCATTCTAAGAGTTTTTATGCCTTCCTTGTGATCCGTCTTCTAAAGCAGTATCTCTCAACCAGATCAGCTCAGAGCCTTTGTGCCTCAACCTCAGTTCTATGCTATCTTAGTGACAGGGAAGTTTGACACAAGTCTAAGGTGCTTAAAGCAGGAGGGTGGACTGCATGGCTTTCTGAGGGTCCTTTCCAGCCTGAACTTCCCCATGATGCTCTAATAATCACAGTGAAAAAGCCATGCTACAAGAACAGACATCTTTTCCAGGTCTGAGATGATACTGATCTGATGAAACTAAAAAAAATAAATCATTGTTTGTTTTGTTACTTGTTTTGTCAGGCTAATTTCCAACCAAGTCAAGTTCAGTCCTTGAAAGTAGTTTACTGAGAGACTCCACAAAATGTGAAACTCTTTTGTCAATGTGTGTACATGGGAATGAACATGGAGGTTGAAGGGTAGGGGCATTCTCTCAGCAGCAAAAGTGGCTTAAACATAATCCACACCAGTGTTCCTTAGCTGTTCCACCACTTGTGGTGGTAGTCTGCTTCAGTGGCCAGAGGGCCAGAGGAGGATTTGTTGCTGCTAGGAGGTGTATGGCCAACTTGGGATTTGCATGCCCTCAAGCTCTGCTTTGTAATGCTTCCTGAGACCACATGCCAAAAAGTACATGCCCATTGTTGATGTTAAAGTAATGAAATGTCAAGTAGGAAAACCATACTCCAAGCTTTGGGGACTCTTTTAACTACTCTTTTGAAATATATTATTTTGGCATTTAAATTTCCTGTGCTACTAGAGGAAGGCATAACTGTTTTAGTACAGTTATTTTTATCTTAAGTGGAATTTATTGTTGTGGGAGTTGCTTGTAATATCTATTTTAAACAACAGAATTTTACAGAAAGACATTGAATGCAAGGTTTTATTGCACAGCTGGCTATGTTTGGCTTTAATATTCCATGCTATTAATTTGACTAACTATTACATTAAAATTGATCTGGCTAAAACAATGTCACCTTCTCTTAGCTGGGTATGCATCTCACTGTGATATCATCAACCAACACCTTTTTGCTCCCTGCCATGCCTACATCAGCCCAGGGTTATACTACCAGCTCTGCCGCTTTGACGCGTGCAAATGTGGAAGCAGCTGCTTGTGCAACGCGTTGGCGCACTATGCTTACGTCTGTGGCAAGCACGGCGTCACCATTGACTTCAGAGCTCATGTGTCTTACTGTGGTCAGTAACATTTCCGTAATGGAATGTCTTTTAGAAATGTGTGAAAGTCTACAAATTTCATTTACTCCACAAAATACAGGGCTAGGCTTTTTCCTGGAAACCAATGTAGCGCCAATGATGTACTAGGGGAGAATGATAATAGCCTTCAGATTAAGCATCTGAGCTGGGGCCCCTGAGCTGCCTCACAGGGATTCCCTGCCCTTTCTGTTGGTCACAGAGAGAAATGGAATTCCTTCTTTGAACCCCTAAATCATATGGAAGCCCCTACTATGATAGAGTAGGCGGGGATTGGCAAGAGTGGAGCCATTCCATAAGGAGCTTGGCTGGCAGGGGCTCCCTAGGGTGGGCAGAGCAGGGTGGGCAGTGATTAGACAAGTAGGATACCATAATGATTTAAAACAAGGCATTTTATTGAATCTTAAAGTGTCCTGAGTTGGAAGGGACTCACAAGGGTTATCCAGGTCTAGCTCCTTTATTTCTGTTTCAAAGCCATATAGCAATGCCTCAGCCTTAACTGGACCATTCTTTCTCTCTTGGAAGCCTGAATTATTAAAAAGATACCCAATTTAACATATAGAAAGAATAGATAGTTACTGTTTGCAAAACAGACAATTCCAGTAAAAAAATTATTTTAACACAAACTCACCTGAATCTAAACATTTATAACTTAAAAAATGGTAACACAGTACATTTTTCTCATGCTTTTTAACTAAGTGGAACAAGAGACCACTTCGATTTGCTTTTTTTGTACTTCCATCATACACCATTTTGTTTTTTATTTTTCACATTTTAAGACTATGTCATTCTCCCTTCTTTCTCCCTCTCTTTCCTCCAGCTGTGATGTGTCATAGTGGTATGCTTTATCATCAGTGCTCTTCTTTTTGTAAACATTCCTGTGCTTCACTTTCTGTGGCAAATATCTGTGCTGATGACTGTGCAGAAGGATGTAATTGTCCTGATGGGAAGTATTTTGAAGAGTCAGTCAACTTTTGTGTATCAATGTAAGTAATAAAAAAAATAGAATATATGTATGGGCACATTTTCCTCTTTCCAGCAAGATTTAAAGTAGCTTTTCTGCTATTTTCCTTAAGATGTAGACTGCCTAGAGAAGATAACAAAAAGTATGTGAAGATTTCATATTCTTTCTTACTAATCAATAGTGGGGCCTCATCTGTTCTTGTGTGTACGTACATCTACTGCACTTCAGAGCAGATATGTCAAACTGCTTTAGAGAAGGGTAATGAAATTTTTTAAATCATGGAATACCATTTTCATGTGAAAACCTTATTAGTAACACTTAAAAAAATGAGAAGGAATCTATAAAGCAGCAATCTATAAAGTAAGGGATCATATGGAAAGAGTTGCTACAAGTGTCTTTTTTTCTGTCTCACAATGCGAACCTCTTCAGTTTAATGGGAGGAAATGTTCAATGAGAGGAAATAGGTTTTGTATGTTGCATACCAAAATTTTACAGCTTATCACCATGGGTAGTTGCAGAGTTATTTCTGTTCATTGCAAAATATATTTTGGAAAGATCAGTAAATTTCATATTGTAGAGATAAAAACTGTTTCAAATTATTCAAGAGTGTGAACTAGCTTCTTATTCCAATAGTTTTGCATGGTTTCTAGGTAATTCTGTTGCTGCTTCTAACCCATCTGGTTCTTATCACAGACAGAGTTGATGGACTTTGCTATGATGATTGCTCTATCTCTTGATTTTAGCAATACTTTGATCTGCATATTGCCTTTCTACTCCCATAACTGAGAAGAAGTCCTTTCTATTAGAATAATGCACAGAAACAGCAAATTAAAAGTAGAGAGATTGAGGAAAATCCTGGCTTTGTTGAAGATGATAGGAGTTTTGCCTCTGACTTCAATACAGTCTGACTGTCATCTTTAAGTTTTTGTCTTTCAAAGAATACTGTACATGTGAGGACTGAGTTAATGAATAATTATATGTTAAGTTGAGTTTGTCATAATAGCTTGATAAATAGATGGCCCTTAAATCCCATTTCATCTACCTTTTGTATCTAAAAGCATGAATATTCTTTTAACAGATCTGGCTGTCATTGTCATTACAAAGGCAAAGTCCTCCAGCCTGGAGAAATCCTTCCTACACCAACAGGCTCCTGGTAGGTTTGAGTGCCAAGAGTTTTATCTTTCTTGTATCGCACTTTGGATGCTACTTTAAGTGGTTTGAGAATTGTTTTCGTGTATATTGAAAGTTTATTTTATCAAGATATTTTTTTTTTTTTGCACACTTAGTAAAAGGGTGCCTAGTATAAATTGGATTATGTACCTGATTATTTTAAAAAAGCACCTGGAAAATTCTTTGAGCCATGGTGGATAAGGTTTTGTGCTATACTGCCTGCATCCTGAATCACCTAGCCTTCCATTCTCACAGGGGTTGGCATACTCAGGTTTTTGGTTTTTTTTTTATTTTGGTGGAAGTTAGGAAATTATATAGCACATAAACTGAATTTAAGCCTTCACTACAGATCAGCAGTTAGAAAATACCAATAAAATATTGAGCAGCACTCAAGCTTTTGGATTTTAATCTCTTTTTCTCTTCCTGATTTCTGTTGTTTAAATTAGGTTGAATTGTATAATCTTTTTTGACATAGTGACTGCAAAACATTTTTCCTTTGAACAAACATGGGTTTCCTTTTCTTTTCTAGTCAATGTTTGAATGGAACAGTGAAATGTATTGAAGCCACTACAGAAAACATAGGTAATTTACAGTCTTGTCCCATATAAAAGTTGCACAAATAGAGAATTTGATATTGAATAGTAATTTGGTTTTCTCCTCATATATATTTAAAATATGAGATTCTTTACATCACAGCATATTTAAAATAGGAGGCTAGGAGCACAAATAGTCTTGGGTTTTTTTTCCTCTTTTTCTGTAGCACAAATTGTAGTACTTAGTCACTTGGGAAATTAAAAGAAATAAAGAATTGCATGTGACATCTAGGTCAATGTGTTTTCATGGGAATACCTATAATTAGGCTCACTATCCATGTTTAGGTGTCCGATCCTGCCCTTGTTATCAGGACCAACACGGGGAATTTTGTCTGTGCTGGTACCTCAGGTAGAAAAAGCAAAAAGGCTGAATGCTTGAATTCTTTGTTGTTTATTTTATCTTATCTGCATTACAGCTAGCAAAGCAGCAGGTGCAAGCTAAAGCTATGAAGAGAGAGCATAGAATAGAATGAGAGGGATGGCTCCTCGTTCCCTGAGCCCTTTTTATACTAAATGTAATATAACTTATTGTTTATAGATTTAAACCAATATCCATGTGACAGGTATTTTTGTAACACCAGAATTGTGGCAAAAATCACCCAATAATTTTACAGTAGAACATGGATTCATGGGAAGAAGAAGGAAAGAGGGATTTTTAACTGCGTCACACCACCATTTTAAGTTTTTATCTCTTATCAACTTACTATAATAACAATCCCAAAAACCTTCACCTTTTCATCCTGTGAGAACTTATATATTATTTCTATGTCCTAACTCAGATTTTAGTAGATTGTAACCTCTCCAGAAGTGTTGGGAGCTTATTGCAGAGCTTTGGATCATAAAAATAACTGTACAGGGGGGTATAAATTATCCCTGAGGGTTTTACAGCTGATTCAGGGTTAGCTTTTGCAGATGGCTCAGGGCCAGGTTCAACAGGTGGCTCAGGATCAGGTTGAGAGCTGCTCACCTCCTGATCCCCAATATCTGGACTAGGTAGGGAACTAGTCACCTCCTGATCTTTAACATCTGGTTTTACATCAGTTGTATCAGGTAAAGAAATATTCTCTCCCTCCTGGCCTCCACCATTTAGGAAGCCTTAAGATCTTGATTTCTAGAAAGTAAATTTTTAATGCATTTCTAATGGATTTAGAAGTACCTTGAAAATTATGCCACTTCTAAGGATTTTTTCTGCCTAAGGCATTATGGCTTTGTCTTGAAGAATGGACTGTGTGTGAGATCCAGGATGCATACACCCAGATGCTTAATATTATTGGTTTTTACATTAGAACATATATTAATTTTATATCTCTGTAATATAGATTATGTTATAGACTGTTATTCAGATTGCATTCTTATATGGTACTTTGTATCCAAATAAATAGATTATGAACAATAACAAATAGAAAACCTTCAGCGTGAAAGAAAAGTTGATTTTACCTAACCTGCATTTTGCATTTGAAGTTCACATATGCCCTGAAGGAAAAATCTACTATGACTGCAGATCTCCCGTGCCTGGGTTGCCAGCAGCGGGTGTGAATTGTGGGATCTCTTGTGCGAACCTTGCCATGAACTTCTCCTGTGTCCCCTCACCACCCTGTGCAAGTGGCTGCATTTGCCCCCCTGGGTAAGTTTTGATGGAACAACCTGGAGCACAAGCCAAGTACATATTTTCCACAGTTCAACTCCGCATAAATTTTTTGCTTTTCAAATTCCAGTGGTATTACACCTCTAATTTTGAAACTATTGTTCTATAAATTGTCACAGACACAGTAATGGCTAAAAGGCTGTCAGCCATCCAGCTTGCTCCCAGTCCAGTTGGCTGCTATTTGGGACTGTCTTGACAGGAGATGACTTCCACCACTTACAGAGTATAGTTTATTTGAATGTGATAGCAAACGTGACAAAAAATTGTGATGTAAACCATTTGTGCTCCTGTTTATTGCTGCCCAAGTCATTGTCTCACCTAAATTTCTACTCAGGCTTACAATGTTGATGCCCAGCCTGGGGCAGAGAGGGCAGGTTGCTGCCCTATTTCCCCTCATTCTTCTTTTCTTCTTTTTTTTTTTTTTCTCTGCTCTTGTACTTAGATTTGGTGCCCAGAAACAGTCTGCTGAGCTTAGCAGGGGTCAAACCCAAGCATAAAATATAAACACTTCTGTTGTAGTTTGTGTCAGGAGCAACCACCCCTCCATTCATTCGTTTCCACTCCCTCCCTTGACACCTCCTGTGTGTACTTGCAGATTGAGGAGTCAAATATGCTGCGTAAATTGCTGTATTGTTGCTCATCTCAGGTGGAGTGCTCCCTTTTTTTCTCAGCTCTCCACTTTATTTCTCTGTGTGTGTAGCCCACAGTCTCCTTACAGAGTATCAGTTGTGCACAGATCAGAGTATGAATGAGGCTGTCACCAGTGCCATTCCAGCACCTTGTGATGTTCACAGATTACTAAGCACTGGTGCAGGTACAGATTTCATGCACAGCTATTTAAGATTTCACTAGTCCTTGCCTGGTAATCTGTAGTCCTCTAGAACCTCTGCCTCAACTGAGAAGTTAGCTTTCAGGACCTTTAGTGTTATGGGAATAAAAAATTATTTTTTACACAAAAAGTGCATGAATTTGTACAAGTAATAAACTAGTAAATTTTTGCTGAAACTTCACCATGATATTTGCATGAAATTAAACTAGCAGTATTGACATGAAAGTTCATTTGAAAATTTGAAGAACTTACAAGCTAAAAAACAGAGCTGAAGTCTTTCTCTCTCAGTCATAGCATTTCAAACTGAGTATTACTTGATTATTTTCTGAAATATAAATGATAACAAGAGTACAAACAAGCCAATTTCTAAATTTCTGTCAAATAATAGAGTAAAAAACATGAATTATTTTTATTACACAAGAGAATAAACACTTTTTGCTATTAGGTTGAAAAGTAAGTGTATAACATTTGGTGCAGTTAGTCATGTCTTTGCTGTTAAAATGTACTTAGTTATGCCTTTCAGGCTCATGGTTCCAGAATGTGACTATGGCTTTAGCTAAGAAGGGGCCAGCTGTATTATCTTAAAAATTAGTTTCAGAAGGTCTCTTTTTTTATGCAAGAAAATGTTAAGCATGTATCTCCTGCTATTAAATCTAAGTAGACAAGTCATTAAAAACTTCTTTTGAGATATTTTACTGTAATGTAGTTTTTAAAATTCTCTTAAGTTGCTGTTCTTCTCTTTGGTTCTACTTTGTCACCTTATTTCTACCACTACCCATTGTTTGACTGCATGACCTAAGCTTTTGGGGTGGAACCCTGAATTCTTCTGGAGACTGGCACCTTATTCTAGCATCCTGGGTATTTATGATGCTTATAAAGTAGAGCAGTTTGTGTGTGGTATTGAAATCCTTTCCTTTGGAAACCCATAAAAGGATGGGCTCTAGTTTGCCAAAAATGGTCTTCCTAAAGTAAAAATGGTTTTTACATTTTCTGTTGTTAAAGCTCTTGCACAACAGCTTGCTGTTCTTTTAGTCGGTAGCTGAAGAGGTGATAAAAGAATTAGAAGCACTGAAAATCTCTGGTATACTTTAAAAATTGAATAATGAAACAGCCCGTGACAGTAAATGACACTAAATTCATCACCCAAAGATGCACTGAAAGTCACCCTTACACTGAGATGGAGATATGAAGCTAAACTGAGTTGCAGAAATACAGAGTAGTATGGAAAAAGACCTCATTGGGCTAAGTTAATCTCCTACCTTTAGGCAGCACCAGCAATACCATGTTATTCTTCGGAGACATTTTGCTTCTATTGGCAGAGACTGAGTAGCTTCCCAAGCCATCTGTTCTGGTGTTTTCCTATCCTTAAGAAGTTTTCTGAACACTTGACTGTTATTTAAAGCAGATTGCTGTTTAATGAACTAGTCATGGGGTGAGGAAAACTCTAAGCTGTGTATTCATTTCAACTTCCAATGAAACAATCTCAAGACTACTTTGAGCCATGTGTCATGACAGCTCCAGGAACTGCTCTCCTAAAGAGCAGCACTGGGAGTGTCAGCAACATTTTTGTGAAAAGACTTAATATTGCTAAGTAGGTGGAAATTACATAGCAAAAATATGGTTGACCATATCTCTGGGTCACTTATTGATCTTATTTGATTCGACACTTTTTGAATTAAATGCCTCTTTTTTCTTAACCTTGTCAGTTGTTTCAGGTCCCCTTGTGTAGGCAAGTAACCTCCACCACTGTCCTTCATAAAGTGTGCAGCAGGTACCCCAGGCCAGCTCACTGTTTAGCACCCAGAGCAGGACAGGTGCTGCAGAGGAGCAGGCACAGCAATCCAGCTGCTTTCCTGGCACAGCAGGACAGGAGAGCAGCAGAGAGGGACGGGCAACCCGGCTGCTGCCTCAGCAGCTCGCATGGTGCCCGGATGCTCTGCAGCTCTCAGAGAGGAATACCTACACTCCCTACACTCCTGTGTAGGAGCTGCTGCCCACACCAACACACCCTTTCTGGGTAGAAGGAGGGCTGCTGCTGTGAGCTTGGTGAGGTCTCCAGCTGTGCACAGTGGAGATCATTTGATTTGGACAGCTTTTGCTGATGAAGCAATTTTCATTGGCTGGATGGAAGACTGGTTGCCCTTGCTGGGGTTTCAACAATACACTACACATTCAGTTACATTGATCTTCTTGTGGATTTACTCTTTCATCTTAATGATTCTTTTATTTTGAAGGATGGCTGAGCACAGAGGGAAATGTTATATTCCTGAAAGTTGTCCATGCACCTGGAAGGACAGGGAGTTTCTTTCGGGAGAAGTGATAGCTACCCCATGTTACACCTGGTGAGTTGATTTTGCATACTTTCAAATCATCTGGATCTAGACCCAAAGTGAAATTGATACAGAAAATGGGTTGAGTACTTTGAAAATCAAAACTATATATGCTTGTTTATAGATAGTTACAGGATATATCTTTTATTTGGCTTATGGATAGACTTGGATAAGTAGGAAGCCTTTGGGGTGAGTGCCTTTTCAGATCTGAAAAGGGAGCTGAAGATATCCAAGTTAAAAAGCAGTCAAGAACAAATGTTTAATTACACACATATTTGTTAGTCTCTGAAATGAAGATATGTGGCATTTTGCAGAATAGAATATCATGAAAGACAACCAAGGAGAAAAAGAGAGATATTAAATGTATGACAGCAGTAAGTAGACTGTTTCTTTGAGGACTGTTTGTTTGAGGACTGGATACTTTGCGGTGTAATTTAGCAGTTACTATGAGTGACTGTATAGGGACAACATGAGCAAATTGAAAAACATTAAATCCATCAGAATTGAAAAATGAGCTAGCATCCAGCATCTTCTTTAAGGAGCTTTACCTGATTCATACAAGCACAAAACAGTTCTTCATCTATGCTAATTCGCTAGCCAAAATATCTATATTCAGTTAAGTGTGTATTTAATAATGAAGAAAAATGGGCATGGCAGCTTATAATCAGTTAAAAACTGCACTGGCAAATCAACTGAGCATTTACACTTACATAAGCAAAAATAGAGGATGCCAATACTACTTTCATACAAATTTGTGTAAGCCACTGAATGTAGCTGACAAGAAAAGTAATCTTGCACAATATCAGCATTAATTTCTTAAACTCATTCCATATATGTCTGATACCCTGAAATCTTACAGGTAGCACCTGAAGAATTTTCATTTGAAGATTTGCAGACTTTTATCAAAATTTAGAAAAAACAGACTATTGATGTCTTATGAAGGAGCATGTTGTGGCACTGTGCCTTATTTATATTGGAGTCAGTGACAGAAATATTTGCATAAGGCATGCAAAGTTTGAGATTTTTGCATTTATTTTTAAGGCATTTTTATTGTACATATGGGCCAATGGCAAAACGTTCAACACTTTTTTGCCATGGCATCACCAGTGTTTTCGGAAGCAATCCACAGCATAGCTCTCTGTTTCAAGGTCTGAGAATTTTATTTCCATTCATGATTTTCTGCATGATTTGAAATAAAGACCACAAGAAAGCATTTTCTTGAAAATATACAGTAAATGACTGCCATTATGAGGAGATACTGATTGTTAGTTTTCCTTGCAGTGTTTGTCGGAGAGGCGTCTTCAACTGCACCAGTTACCCCTGTCCTGCTGTGTGCACCATCTATGGAGACCGACACTATTACACCTTTGATGGGCTGGAGTATGATTATGTCAGTGACTGCCAAACTTACCTGCTAAAGGTAAGAGGATTGGTCATACACTTTCTTGTGTCCGCGAGACAACAAATATTTTGAACATCAAGAGTTTATCTACAGAAACAAACATCAAGAAAGCAGGTGTAGAACAGATGTGAAAGAAGAATCTGTAAATGACATTTTGTGCTCATTTGTTTGAAAGTGGTACATGGGTGTGTGCTTGCATATCTGTGTGGTTTAGAGAAAAAGAAAAACCAATGTTTTCTGTTTTAGTTTAGCCATGCTTTTGTATGGGCAAAGAAAAACACTACAGAAACTGCTAGAACTAGGTGTAATCTATAGATTTATTTAATAATTATCTATAAGCCCTTCTTGGCCTAGGGCTAATGATGAGCTCAGGCTGCTTGGAATTCTTCTTGAACATGATCTGCATCAGATCTGGTTTGTATGTGTATGATAATATCAAACACAATGATTTCATAATTCAGCTATGAAATAATTCATTGAACTTGTCTGGCAGCTACATGCTAATGTTCCTCATAGCACACATTTACAGTACATTGCTAGCTTTTTGTTTAAAAATACCATCACTGACATTAAAAAATATAGTCTTTTACTCAAACCACTATTGTTGATTATAATTGTTGCTATTTTAAGACTTTCTTCCAGTTACAGTAATATGTTTAGAAGAACACTCATTTTCCTGACAGTCTAACCTTAAGAATAAAGCATAGTTTCTCAACAAGGACTACTGCAAATAGTTTATTTCAAGTATACTTTAGTAGAGCATTCACAGCTGTGAAATAAAATACATTGGTTCCAGATTTTTGAATGTGTTTAAAAAGAAAAAAGAGAGATTTGAAAAAGATAATATCTCATAGCAAACTCCTGGCATGTATCATATATGAAAAAAGAGCTCTTATTCTTCGAGCTATATGAACCTTTGTAGACGCCTTCCTCCTTTAAGATGAAAAAAATAGCGGTTTCTTTACCTGTAAAATCATCTTGCCTGTATGATTATGTGGAAAGGTGGGTTGTAATTTCTTAATTCTTGTGCCATTCATTCAGAGGTTTGTAAGAGAAATCTATGCTGCATTTTCAAACTTCAGTATGATACTGGAATGTCTGGCTTTTGCAATCAAATATCACCTGTCACTCTGCTGTGTAAGAAAGAACCTATCTGGAAATAAACTATGGGGAACATTTAGCATCCAAGAATAAAGCTGGCAGCCAGATAATTAAGGCACGTGGCACAATGGCAATGGGCCATTCTTCACATGAGCATGACACAAATGATGAAAATACTGCCTGCATAGATCTGCTTTTCAGAGTTCTCAGACTTTTTTCCAGCTTTTCAAGCTTTACTTTTTTTCGCAATCTCAGTTAATGTGAGAAACTATACCTAATTTGTTCATGATTTTTCTCTCTATAGTGTATGGAAAGCTTTCATAATTTATATTGAGGGATGCTTTAGTACAAATTAGACACTGCATAATTATGTCTGGAACAGGAGATGTATCTGTGGCCTTATTTTTGACTGGGAAATATTTAGAGAATTTGTAAGGGGAAAAAAAAGAAAAAGAAACAAAGGATGAGATTGTATGGCAGATGCCCCAGAGTTTTGAGGGAAATTAAACACAGAACTGATGAACTATGTGATGTGCAACCCTGGAATCAGAGGAATGGAAGATGGCAGGATAACCAAATATTTTAAAAGGACTTAATGGCTGAATTTGAAAGGGACAGACCAATATGTCTAACTTATGTATGAAGGAACTTAATACAAATTTTAATAAAGAGAAATTGCAATAGGGGAAGAGTTGAACCACCCCCTGTTTTTTTTTTTTTAATACAAGAAATTCAGGCATGATTAATCTTCTGAGTTATTCTGTGAAAACAATGAATGTATGGGTAAGGATAATCAAGTTACTATGTGTGTAATTTAGCTCAAAGACCTTTTTGAGAAAGATTTCAAAAAATTTTTTTTTGAAACTGCTTTTATATAGGATGAGAATGAGTATTCTTCGAGACACGAATTCACAAAATCACAGAATGGGTCAGGTTGGAATGGACCACAGAGGGTCATCTGGTGCAACCTCCCTGCTCAGGCAGGGTTATCCCAAAGCACATGGCACAGGATTGTGTGTCCAGACAGTCCTTTATTATCTCCACAACCTTTCTGGACAATCTGTTCCAGCACTCAGTCACCTGCACAGTAAGAAGTTCTTCCTTATGTTAAGCAGAACTTCCTGTGCATCTCTTTCTGCCCATTGCCTCCTGTCCTGTGGCTTGGCTGAGAAGAGCCTGGCTCCAGCCTCTTGACACTGTCCCTTCAGATATTTATAAACTTTGATGAGGTCCCCTCTCAGTCATCTCTTCTGGAGGCTGAACAGGTCCAGCTGTCCCAGCCTTTCCTTGTAAGAGATGATCCAGTCCCTTCATCATCTTTGTTGCCCTCTGCTGAATTAATTACAAATCAGAGGTTAAACCATAGGAATAAGTGACCTTTTTTTTTTTTTTAAGAAGGGAGGAATCCTGGTGAAATCCTCCAGGGATCCAGGCTGAGACCTGCACTCAGCATCAGAAATAGTTTTGAAAAGGTGATGTGGGGATTGAGGTAGAGTATTCCGATGATAAAAATTCAGCCTGAACAGCTGAAACAAAAGCTTCAGGAGACCTTATGGCAGACAACACTGCATAATAAAATGAAAGAGGAAATTCAACAATGAACAAATGCAAATTAATGAACAGAACCTCCCCCCCGCCCTGTAACAACATTACCATGAAGGTAGGCACTAAATTAGCCACTATTATGCAGGAGTGGAATTTTATGTGAGAAAAATAAATGAAACACATGTAATGGATGTCTTCATAGTGGCAGCCTGAATGCTAACCCAGTGCCATCCATTCTCCGGTTTCACACATGCTGTTATCTGTATGTACACAGTGACACTACACCTGTACCACACACTGATGTGGTCAAGCTGCATTATCTATACAGGCACGACAGCATGGTGAGGCTGCTGCTGTTTGAAGTACTCTTTTTTCCTAGAGCAGAGGTTGCTGTGTCTCTCCCTCTCCGTATAATCCTCTTCCCCTATATTGTGACTTTTTTAATACTAGTATCCATGTGATATGAGTCTACCTTGAGCTAATATTTGCTGAGAAAGTATGCAAGAGAGCCCTGTCTCTTATAGCCCTTTATCCACATAGAGAAGCCTGATAAAAGGGGGAAAAGTATGTATACAAAAGCAAAATTTTAAAATCTTTGCGTAATATTTTGGCAGGCACAGCCATCCAAGGCAGTAGCACCTAAACCATGCTACCTGTTCTATAAACCAAATATTTTTTAGCACAATCAGAGAATCATGGAATAATTTGGGTTGGAAGGGACTTTTAAACATCTTCTAGTCCATCCCTCCTGCCGTGGGGATGTGTGTGCTGTGTGCTTCAAGTTTCCTGCCTGTAAGGTATCACAGATCATAGATTTGATAGCTGCTAATACACATTCCATTGATTTAATGCTAATTTGCAGTGCTGTTGCAAGGCTGGTTTTTATGGGTAATGTGAAATGCTCACCAGACACCTGAAACTGAAGCAGCTGGATTGGCTGTAGTATTGTATATACAACACTGTAATAAGTTTGTCCTTTCCCTTTTATCTTTAATCTTTTATCCTTTAATCTTTTTTTTTTTTTTTTCTGTAAGCAGTGGACTGCTTTGTTTTTACTAACAGAAATACTCTAAAGGTGTTTTAGCAGGACAATAAGGGAGGTTATAGATACAGTTTGTTGGCTTACAAGTTCTTCCCAGATACAGAACTGAGTGCAAGAATCATGTTCTGAATCCATTGTCCCCAGAGGCATGATAATGTGCTGTTCCCATCCACGTTACAGCTCTCACTGTTTGATTTGGCTGTTGGCTTCCCTAAATCCGATCTGCTTGAACAACTCTTTAATTTGTCATCATATTGCACTGTACCAAACAGAGAACTCATCCTTACCTTTTATTATGTTTTTAATAAGGAGCCTTTGTGCTTTTGTGGGAGAAAAATCAAGTATAAGCTTACAGCCAATTATGAAACTTGTTTTCAACATCAGTGTCCTCTGTCAGGCCTTTTTGTTTAAGGTGACAGTAAGGGTATGAAAAAGCCCTTTATAACTATATGGTTCCACAGATATATCCATTGGGCAGAGGATGATGGAAAATATTCAGAACAGCAATTAAGAATATTAGGGAAATAAAGTCTCATTAAATGATCTTTATCAAGGAATTAGGAGTAAAGTCCCTGTGTAGATACATGACATTCAAAGAGAAGACATCAGTATTTACTTTTAACAATTTAAATTCTCAGTAATTTCAAAGGTAAAAAAAAAAAATCTTAGCAGAACAACTTTTTTATCAGTGTAGATAACTTCATTGTAAACACTTCATTTTGCTAATTGAAATATGAATGATAAAGTCAAACAGTTTCCTACTTAAAAATATTTAAATATCATCTTTCTTCAATTTTCTTGCTTATTGTCTTATTCTGTTGTCTTTGATGATGCAACATTCTTTCCCCCAAAAAATGGGGTTATTTTTCTGGCAAACTTTTTACTAGTTGTAGGCTGTTTCTTTCACTTGCCTGTTTCATTGACCTCTGCTTTTATAGTGAAATTGATGTCTTTCTATGACAAGTGTTGGCCTTTTTCTCTCTTTGTGGTGGTTTTTAGTTCTGCAAATCAACATTTTCATTAAGGCTTGTAGGGTCAGTGCACTTGGATCCCCTCAGACATGTTCTTTCCTGTGAAGAAGAAGAGAATTTTTCCTCAGAAAAAATATTCTCAGAAAAAAAAATAGTAGCATTTCTCAGAAAAAATATTTTCTCTGCTTTGGGGAAGAATTTAAGCAAGAGTTTAAAGGGATAAATTACTCCTCAGAATATTCTCAAATGAGAAGGAGCTCTGTTGCAATGCTTATCTGCCTTTTAAAAAACACTCCAATCCCCCACTGAAGCATTTCCACTAAATTTAGTAGGTTGTTAAGGAGGTCCTAAAGCGCTGAAAAGGATGTACTCTTTTGTTCCTGTATCCTGAAAGAGGAAGGGCAGCATAACTAAGCTCTCATCCTCAAGTATTCCTATTTAATGGATTAGTCTTAAATTCAAAATATGCGATAAAAATATTTTCACTTCTTTTCACCTGCCACTGGGGGTTGGAGCATTTTAAAGTCACCATTTTAAGGTTTTCTGATGCAATTTTGAAAGCCCTTTTAAAGCCAAAGTTGGAGGATTATGAAAGCAAAAACCATTTGAGCCATTTGATCAAATAATTGAACCATTATGCCAATTAGAAGTGCAGATGTAACTCTTTTGGGTCAGGAGACATTACATGAGAGATCATTTGTTAAATTCATTTAACAAAACATGCATCATCTCAGGAGCCACTACAACAGTTTCCCAAATGATTCTGCTATTGCTGAGATGTTCCCAGAGCTAGATATCTGGACTGTTTGGGGAATACAGCCAGGGAACTCTTCTCTTGCATTCCCCTTTTGTAACTTGAAGCAAGTTCAAAGCTCTTAGTTAATTATACTTTTATTAGAGTGCTTGATACAGAGCTTGGTTGATGTACTGGTAATCTTTTAGCTATTACTTGCTGACACATTTGTCTTGACTGTTAAATTTTTCAGGTGATGACTGGCCATAAGCTGGAGCAATCACACAGAAAGCAGCAATTTTCAAATACTCATTTGACACATCTGAGGAGTCAGAAGTAGCATTTATCCTATTCTCTCTTACAGAATATCTGTAATATTTTGTGCAGCTTTTTTTCAACGTAGTTTGTGCCAGGTAGCCATACGGTAGACCCATGAAAATTACAAATCTGTAGAGTTAAATATTTTGTATGGTCTCTCTCATAGCCCATTTGTACAATGAATACATTCTTGCTGTTAGTCACCCTACAGTGGATTGAAACCGCAGGTGCATGGTTAATCAATGTTGTCAAGCTGACTATTCATATTTAAGAAAAATAGTTTCTTTTAAAAGATTTTGAAGATTTTAATGGGAAAATAAATAATGTTGAATTTGAACCAGGCTCTAAAAATAATTTTCATTTTTTCAGGGAATAAAACAGTACATGGGGTTTCAATCAGAATGCCTTTAATTTTTTAATTAACATATCTAATCCTTAAGTCACATTCTAGCATGCAGTTTCATGAGTAAATGATGTGCCAAAATATTTCCACCTAAAACACTTGTCAAATAATTTATAGCAGCAGTAACTGTGTAAGTGTAGAAGTAATGATGTGTTGTGTGAAAATTTGTGTCTAAAAAAAAGAGAGAGACTACATTTCAGTGAAAACACTGTTTACTGTGAATAGTTTGCCCTGCTCTAGTTGCAAAGAATACCAACAGTTTGCTTTTCATCAGTCCCATGATTTCAGAGGAAACATTTCTGGATGCCCTCATTTTTCTGAGTCTCTGGAAGTCCTGTAAGGGTCAATAGCAAGCTCCCTCTGGGAGACATCCCTTTCCATCTCATCTTCAGCTGTACCTGGTTTTCTATTTGTTCTACTCCTTCTGTGAGCAAAAGATCTGATTACATTTGGCAATGGATTTATGCTCTGGTTCCATTTTCTTCAGATCAATGATTTCAGACTCAATTACCTCTACATGCCTTTCCGCCTCCACCACCTGATTCTCCGGACCATTAAATTATGCAGTGAATGAATCACTTTTATTCTCCAACAAAGGAAAGATTTCTTTCAATTTGTGCAGATTAGCATGGAGGGCTTCCAGGAAAGGCTTGGGGGAGAGTTTCTTACCATGAGAATGGCAATTTTGAGGTTGTGTGCGCATAGTGTGATTCAAAATTTGGATTCTCTTTCTGAGGCCTTTGCCATTTAGTGACTTTTTGCCTTGAATTTCTGATTTTGGGTTAGTGTTCATCATCCAACAGCCCTTTGGCTACACTGACTCCAAAATATTTTACTCTTATTGTTGCCTGAAAAAGCAGTTCACTGTAAGAATGACCGCCCGAGTTGGAGCACCTCTGCTGGGTGCAGCTTCCTGGACTGTTCATGATGCAGCACAGTAAAGGATGAAGGAAACCCAGCAGGATGTGCTGCTGTTTCAGAGCTGAGGTTGCAGCAGTACCACCCAGCCCTTCCCTGTGTTTGGAGGGGTGGGATGCTCAGGCTGGTCACCTGGAGGTGCTGCTTAGCAGTTTTATGGCCTCTGACTCTGGGTGTTGGTGAGCTATGAGAACTGTGGATTAAATTTATTCTGTTTTAGGTCAGGATATATGTTTGTTTGTTTGTGGGTTTTTTTTTTTTTTTTTTTTTTTTCCCCTGAGTGAATAAAAACTAAACTTCAGCAGTGTAAATGAACACACTTAATATTTTTATTTTGAAAAACATAAAAGCTTTGTGCACATTCCATCTTTCTAGCTCCTGCAATTGTGTGTTGGAGCTCTTGTCCTTTATTTTCCCATTGCACTTTATCATTACAACCAATAAAATATTAACATTTATAATGCACTTATTAATAAAATAAGACTAACAGGTCTCATATAAATACATATAAATACATATAAATACATATAAATACATATAAATACATGCTTAGATAGTAAAACTAACACTACCAACTCTGCTGCTGATTTGTAATTCAGAATAGTTCATGTCTCAGAATGTATCACTTGGAAACAAATATTGAAATGTTCCCAAATCTTCAGTCTGCAGAAGGTCTCATTTTTAATTAGAAAGGGATTGCAGTAATATGATCTGTGCAAAAGCTAAATCTGGTACACAAGCAGGCAAAGTTAAGTAAATGAAACAAAGGAATCTGCTTTAAATGATTTTTTCTCAAGCTCTTTAATATAGTTCTCTTGAAAAGAAACAACAAACTTTTTCAGTGATCTCTCTCTAGTGTTTTCAAATTAAGAAACATTGAGTTAGAACAAGGTTCTATTTTAAGTAGGTAAAGTAAAATATTCACTGTCATTTATTTTCATTATTATTTGTATATTTTAAAAGAAATATTTGGATTTTATTGTTTACAAACCTTCAGAACACCCAAAAGCTCTATATTGCAGTGAAATCTGCAAGAAAAAAACTCCAATGTATAAGGAAAATATTATATAATGATAAGTTTTCCCTATTGTTGTATATATACATATGTGCATGTATACACACTTTGGCATCTTTTTGGAGTTTTTGAGAGTTTATTCTGCCTGAGATGTATCCTTTTCAGAAGTCACTTTTAAAGAAATAGGAAAGAGTTGTCATGGATGCATTAGCAAACATCTGGAAGTTGTTTGAGGATGAGTCAGAAGCTGGAATAATCTCACTCTTCTTGAATTTTCATCAGTGAATCTACTCAGTCATGTTGCTGTCCTCCATTTCTACTCAGCTGTGCTTCAAAGCCAGAAATATGTCATATCCTACAAGTGTACTGAGAGCTTCTTTGCCATACTTTGAATGAAAATATTCTGCAGCCATGTAGAAGATGTGAAGGAAAATTGCTGGGCATTTACATGAGCAATTTAACTCCCCGGTTCTTAGTTCCTGAATGGGTTTTTTGGCTCTTTTTTTTAAAATAGCTGAATAAAAATCCATAACATCACTGGAAAATAAAGTGCTACTACTATTCCTTTCCTCTCTTTTCTCCCTCGTGTAAGAGGATCACCCACTATCTTTCCTATATTTTTCCCAGCTTTCATGTGGATTTTTTCCCAAACTGAGCTAGTGTGTTTCAGTGCCATCTGTTGACTCCAAGCAATATTGCTCCATTGTTTTAATAGCTATGGGGAAGAACATTTGCTGCTACAAATAAGTACAGGATGCAAAATCATGGTTCAAATAAAGTTATGTGGACTGTATGTATAATTTTGAAAAGATTCAGAAGAAATTAGTGCACCAGCAAAACAAAGGTAGGCTTTTAATAGGACATGCTTCTTAGTGTAAATTAAAATGATTTTTGCATAATCAATGTGTTTTCACTGATTATCTGGAGATCAAGTCCATGGTAAAATGGCACTGGAAACTACTAGAGCAAGAACTTGTGAGATGCCAAGGCATTTGTCTGCTCTCCAAAATCACTTATATATTTATGCCCAAATGCTCACTCAATCCGGCCTAAGATGTTTTACTTCTCCCAGATCAAGCTCACTAGAAGTGATAGTTTCAAATGTTAAGTTCCTTCAGGAGAAACTCAGAGCCAATAATCCACAACCAAACTAATGCTGACTTCAAAATCCCCTGAAATGTTAGGTCTAAACAGAGCTAAGGAATGTCTCTGAAAACATGTAGGAAGGAGAAAGCAAATTCTACTTTTTAAAGTATTGTAATTTTTTTTTTCAGTATGTTTCGAACTTTTTGCACTTCTTTTTAGTGGCTATATAAGAAAACATCTAAAACATAATTAAAGCAAAAGGAAGATAGGCCTAATCTATCTCTGTCCCATTCCCAGGATGTCCTTAGGTGCCTTTATGGCCACCCTAGTTTGCAATTTAGTGTATTGTAGGGAACAAACCGAAAATAATGGGCAAATCAGGGTATTAAGAATGGAAAAGAATGAGTCTTTACACTTTAGAGAGATTTTAATGTAACTTTCAAAGGAATAAATACAGCCACTTTTCAGTTGTCTTCTCCCAGGCTGCATTTTGACAATGTAAGCACACTGCACAGCATTGTTATTGGTTAAAAGTGATAGAAAATTTCTAACAGGATATTGAAATAGAAAATTTCTAACAAAAATAAACTCTAGCATTCCCAAGCACTGCTAAAAAAAAAAATAAACAAACCAAAAACAAAACAGAAAAAAGAAAGCAGCGCTTTGCTTTTTCAACTAGGAAGAAATATGGAAAAAAGTGCAGTGAAGTCTAGAAAAAGAATGTCCCGAGAAGTGGGACTGACAATGAGCTTTTGACTGACTGCCCAGAGCTGTGACTCTGTCTCTTCTGTTGCTTGGCAACTCCATGTTATCACAAAGAAACTGATATTAAGTTGGAACAGGCTGGATATGGTAATTTACGTGGGAAGATACTCTTGCAGTGGGAAAACCATTTTATTTCTAGTTTCTGTCAGCGTAAGTAGGTTTCACATGATGAACTGTAGTACATCCTCTGCTGGGTGCATTTTACCTAAAAAGGTAAAGAGTGACTCTGCCTTGGAAAGAGGCTGTGCAGAAAAAAAAACAAAACCAAAAAAACCCCCACCTTGTTATTCATTAGACCTGCTCCTAGTATCTACTCAGGAATTTCTTCTAGTGGTTGTGACAAAAGCTTGTTTTCATATTTGCTTGGATTTAGTGCAGATTAGAGAGATGGAACTGTATCATTATCATTTATACCATCACATTCTCTAAGACCTCTTAAGATTTGCCAAAGACCTCACTGTCTTATATAAACATCAGATGATACTTGCCTAATCTGAATAGTCTTTTATTTTGCATTGGTAATAGTTAAGTGCTAAGTTTCAATTGCACTTTGTTTCTTCTTTATTGAAAGAAGAAACTGCATGTGAAGCAGATACAGAATAATTTGAAGACTGTGATAGAAACTGTCTTTCAAGTTTGAATTTGTCCAGTACTGTATGGCTGGGAAACGTGTCTATTGAGGTATATGGAGAGAATGTCAAGAGTATGTAAGCAAAACAAATAATTTTGTGAAAGCTTAGAGCCATAAGAGACATGTAATCCATAATGATATTTTTGTATTTAGGTCTAAGATTTAATTTGAAAGAGAGAAAGCACAGAAGATTCAGGATTTTGTGCAAAGCCCTTTTTCTTAAATGTCTGGTTTACTTATAACTCTACTGAACTATTACAACAGTCTCTCTGCATTTCCATCCTGCATAATTTCTAGTAATTTAACCATCATGCAGTCCTACAAGTAAGGAAGTACTGCACATGTCTTTAGGACTCCCTGTTCTGCCTTTGGTCAGCAAAACACCTCCTGGCTCCAGGCTTCTCTGTACTTCAGAGTTAACTTGAAATATACTCAGCTTGTGCCCTTGGCTCAAATCCCAGCCGTACACAAAAACTTCTGACTTGAGCATGTTGATGCTATTCAGCTGAAGGGATTGGCCTGGACTGTCAGAAGGCACAGGCAGCAGCTTCAATTAGCATAGCTAATACAGCTACCCACTGCTGCTTCAGGGACTTGTCTTCATTGCCAAAAAAGGTGTATTTTTACTGTGGGATAATTAGCCCGATTTAACTATCCTTATTGAAAATCAATTTCTTTTCTTACTGGGAAGACATTGCTTCCCTATTAACTCAGAGTGTCCCTTTTTGCTGAGACTAAGCTAACTGAAGAGAAATGAACTGTGCAGTGAAAAGAGCCCTCAGTGTCCTGGGCATCAAATGGACCCAAGCAAACTGCAAGCAAAAGACTGCAAGCAAAGTCCTTGTCTGCCCTGAGCCATGGTGGGGAGGCAGCTCCCTTTCTCACTTTTCAGTCAGCCAGCACAGAATGTATCAGCTTGCATCCTATCTAGCAAACTAATGAGATTGTCTCCTTTTTAATTTACCACATCACATCCAATAAATCAAAAAATGCTCTGAGCTGTTATCTGACTTGGAGGGGAATAATTGTTGTACTGACTCCAGCAGCAAGCCTGGCTTAATTAAAACATGGTGTATTTCCCAATAAGGTAGTGACTGATTTTATTTTGAGTGCAACCTAAACAACTTTACAACAGAATGGAACAGATGACCTTTGCTTTACCTTGAAGCTTCTGATACTTTTCAACTGAGTTCCCTTGCTAAATCATGGGGATCTGATTTCCTACACCCCCTTACCACTAAGCAGTTAGTGAATAATTTTACCCACTGCAAATGTTGTCTTCTAAGCTAACTGCTGACAAATACCATCTGTTTCCTAAGCCCTGGCATTAGGGTAACACAGAGTTTGCAGGCAGTCCCCCACAGCTTGTGTTCTTCTTCTACAGCACTCGCTATAGAGTGTTTTCTCTGCCAGGTAGCCTAGAATGGCCCACAATCCAGAGGATGCTGCTAAGAGCAGCAAAGTTGTAGCACCTCCTCTGTGTGGCAAAAAAATACCTCTACATTTTCCATCATCTGGGCTTGGGTTTGTTTTTGATTTTAGATTGAAATTGTTCTTTAAAGAGTTTGGTCACTATGACTTCAATTAAGAAAAAGTACACAATCTTCTTCCCATAGCACCTGTGCATTCTCTTTGAGATGTTTATCACTGATGAGGAAAAGTTACTGATTTTTTTTTTTTTTAATTCTTCAATTTTGATGAGCACGGAATAAATAAGGGTACAAATGTGAGACAGGCAAGTAGTCAGGAGTAAGCAGCCAGCTCCTTTCTGTACACTGACCAAGGCAGTGGTACCTTGACCACAGGAGGGAGCAAAACTCTGGGGAGAGATGCTGTGAGCACAAACCAAGGCAAGGGATGCCACCTCTTGAGGCCAAGTGGAGCTCTTCAAGAGCATTGCTGGGAGCCAAGAGTAGCTCCTAAGAGTGGGGAGATGCTGAGAGCCACCATTTCCATCTTGCACACCATGCCCATTAGCACCTGCAATTAGTTTCATCTAAACATAGTCTCAGAGACTATGGAGGATGGAGGATGGGAGCAAGAAGAGTTTTATCAAGAAGAGAACCTTTTTGTTCCCAGCGCTTCCCAAGTGTCCCATATAAAACTAGATTAGTCAGTGGGTGCTACTTGCCATTTCCAAGATTTTTATTTCATGTCTGTAAGATTTTATTTTATGTCTGTCTCAGGTTTGTGATGACTGTGGGACTAAATTTGATTGAAAATTGAACCAGATTCAGAAACAGAGTTATTGGCTCATTAATGTCACGAAGTTAACTTTCTCAAGTAATTTCTATAGTTATGGCTGCTTGTTGATTTCAAAGGATTAGTTCAGAAAATAACAGGAAAGCAAATTAAAATAGGAAATAATAGGAATAACTCAACTTTGTATTTTTTTGTGGTAGTGTTAGCAACTCTGAAAAGAAAGTTGGTCTCTTTTGTTCAAGTAAAAATCTTAGCATGGGGAATTACAAGGTGAATGTGAGTTTCCTACAGGATAAAGAAGAACCACAAAAGCGGTAGGTGGATAAACAGATGTGTTGAGCCAAGGTGCAAAGGTGTTTTTTTTGTGCCTAGAATACAAAATTAATGTACAGGCTGTAGAGCCAAAAGGTGTGGGATTGGAACGGCACTAAATTTGAGTTTAAAGTACTAAAACACCAGTAAATCAAGAAAATAAAGTATTCAAATCATCTAAATGTTGAAATAACCCCACCCCACAAACAAAAATATTGGCAGAAACCTTTACCCCCTCCAATAGCACTGAGTATGACTCATAGTTTTGTGAATTTTGATGTGTGGTGGCACAGAAATTGTTCTATCTACTACTGACAGATGGTAGGTTTCTTGGTTTTAAAAATACGAAAACAGCTTGATCTCATGTACCTTGGTTTAAAAATAAAGCTCTTTTTATAGCATGTCTCAATTTTGACAAACGCACTGTGCTGTAAATATTGCATTCCAAGTATAAGCATATTTTAAAAGCCTAAACTAGACTCTTATTTTAGGGGTAGCCTGATCCTCTGAGTTTGTGAAGTCTTTAGCAAGAGGAGTCACAGCTGAACATAATAGCTCTTTTACTCCAAAGTTCAGCTTTGAATTTAAAAATGCATTTCCTGGTTTGTTAACTCACTTAAATTTAATTTCAAAAGTATGTAAATTCTAAATTATCCACCTTTTTTTTGTGATGGTAAACACAGAATAAATCTTCAGGAGTTAAATGCAATTGAATACATAAGTAAAATGATTTCTTCTTAATGTTGCAGAGCACAGATAACTCAAATATATCTATAATTGCTCAGAACAAAAAGTGCTTTGACAATGATATTGTTTGCTCGAAGAATGTTTTCATCACTGTTGGAGATACTGAGATTTATTTTAGTGAATCTTCTGAGAAGCAGGTTAGTTATTTTCTTTCCTTTTCGTGTTGCCCTTTAAGATAAGCACTGCAAATTTACAGCTCTAAAGGAGCATGTTTTTGGAAAGCGTCTCTCAGTCTGAGTTAATATAGTACAAGTGCTTAAGTCTGGATAAAGCAGCAGGTCTCAGAACACATATTTTTTTTCCCTCCATTCTCTTATTTTGAATTATAGTTGTCCTACAAAGAAGATTGCTCAAAAGTCTAAAGGAGTTGAAACATGCTGGTGTTTATGAGTTTCTTTCCACTTGGTTTTGAAAGGGAAACCAAAGTATGAGGCAAACTTGAATGACTGAAAAGACAAAATAACAAAGTATTGAACAACAGTTCTACTAATATTATTGATTCAGCTGTATGCTGAAGTATTCTTCAATATAAATTTTGCTGTTGTCCCGTTGTAAACCTTGGTAGCATTACTTTAGCAGATCTTAATAAATATTCATTTGTGTCAGAAGACCCTAGGGGCACAAGAAAACACATCTAACTATCAGCTCTGGAAGGCTGGATATTACACTGTGATACACTTTCCAGAACAGGACATTACAATTCTATGGGATAAGAAGACAATGATGCATGTTAAAGTTGGACCTCGATGGAAGGTGAGCTAAAATACAAACCTGAGATTTTGTGTAGATTCTCTTATGTGATCTTTTATTGAATAACTGTGATAGTCTTTTCTTCAAGCTTCCCAGTGATATAGCTGTTTATCATGGTGTTCAGCTGCTAGCATTTCCCAGGTAAGAAGAGATGGAAAATGCAACTTCTGAAGAGATGGAAAATGCAACTTCTGAAGAGATGGAGTGGTTCCTACATCTATGCTTACTCTGGTGCTTGATACACGGCAGCCTTGGACATACGCAGTGGTTCAGCTCTGACTCAAAGATACTTTGGGGGCTCAAAGGGATGGGTAGTTTTGAGTTACCCAGTTCATTGTGTGTTTGCATAATTGCTAAAGCCAATGGAAAAGAAACTTCCATATCCAGTGACATGGAAGAAGGCAAGTTTGCAGTACAGGTTGCATCAGAGTGATGATAGAACTGCAACCTGGGGTGTAATAGAGGCTTCTGAGATGAACAGATGAAGTCACATCTTGGGTTTAATTTAAAAAGACAAAATACAGGAAAGGATCTAGACAAAAACTTACATTTAAACCTGATGGATGTATTGTGACGGGATTCTGTCATGATGCAAGGAAGAATTCAAGGCTCATTCTTTTGCCAGTTGCTCTTCTCTTTTCTGTTCTTATATGATCATCTACCTTGGTGTTTCTGGAACTCAATCTTTGGATGCTGGCAGACTAAATATATCTGTGCAATTCAGAATTACATTTCTCCTCTGTTTCAAACATGAACACAGGTATTAAGATGGGGCTCATTCAGCAAAAGCAAAGAAATCATGCTAGGCTACAATACAGTATCAGATTTTTTGAAGTGTAAGTCAAAGTTATAATGACCATCTAATGTGGTTTTAAAGCAAAATTCTTATAGGCTTCTATCCAAATAGCCCTAACATACTTACTTCACCTACAGGTTGATTTATCAGCCATCAATACACATAGAAAAAAGAAATTCTTCTGGTTTTGAGTAAGATGAGGGGAGCTAAGGTTGCATTCAGGAACACAAATACTTCCAGATCGTTCTGTTTCCAATGACTCTTTCTTCCAGAGGCCCCAGTTCAGTAAAATGTCTGCAGCAGACCTTAAGAAAAAAGAACTCATTAGCATGAACCACAACACCCTAAAAATCCAACTTTACTTTTTACTGTTGTGCCGAAATATATATCTTCATATATATGTATGTGGGTATAACACACAGGTTTTGCATGAGCAATGCATACACAACACAATAAAGTGGCAGCTGTCTCTTTTATAATTGCTATTACAAATGTTCTAGCCTATTGTGAGCTAAAATTAGAGGTAAGTTTTAATGACAACAACTAGTCAGGTTTCACAATCATGAGATAATTCACCTGAACTTTTTGCCTTTTGGACTGGAAGCACTACTAAGCATTCAGAAAAAAATATTGCTGGAATCCAGTTCATTTTCCCAGGCAGGCACTAAGAACGAGTTCTGGAAAACAAGCAGAAAACCACTGATTTCTGTTAAAAGATATTTGTAATATGGAACTGCCGGCATATCAGAGTGTCAGATATTTTCAAAGTGTAAGTCAGATTTGCATTCACCCTTCTCACTTAAAAAAATTTATATTCCATGTGTGTCAGTTGTGCCAATTATTGACTGTAAGTTTATGAAAAAAACATTATTCTTCTTCAGGGAAAATTGGCAGGCTTGTGTGGAAATTTTGACAAATATACTTCAAATGATCTGACTACATCAAACAACATGGAGGTGAGAAATGCACAGGTGTTTGGAGACAGCTGGGTATTAGGACAGGTAAGTCCCACATCCAATAAAAATTTAGAGAAAAAAGATTAAAATTTTAATTTCTAAATGAGCACATTATAAGCACATGATGTACATATATTTTCTAAATTTATGGCCACCGTATAACAGGACATTTTAATTTTTGTTTCTGTAGATGTGAAATGTCATAGCAAACACACCCTGAATTTAAATAAAACCAAACAATCTCTTTAGGGCAGGATGTGTTTTCCCCTATGTAAGACAATTATAATTGTCTGGATTTCAGTATTCTACAAAGTTAGGTACACTGCTTCTGATATTTTTGATTAATCCCAATTTTAAAAACAATTGTAATTTCTCTGGGGTTGGAGGCATCGGGATACCAGAAGTAAATAGAATCCGAATGCTGGAAAGAAGTGGTCTGGAAAAGAGTTTCTTTCTGAGCACTGAAAATAAAATGAAGATTTATTTTAGTTGCACTTTGTAAACAGAATAAACTGACAAAGCAGAGGTGATGAAGGGATGGGCAGAAAAGGCTCAGAACAGCAACAGGCACATCCCAGTATGGAAACTTGGTTTCTGAGGAGAAGGAGGAGGAGACTGTAGAGAGTGGATGACCTCAACTCTGGTTTATAACACAGGAGAATAGGTATTCCATTAATTTGCACTGAGATGTAAAATTTTATAGCCTTGTGGACCTCCTGAAAAATCATTATTTGTAAAGCACTCCCTTTGGGTGTCTGTCAGGACCAGATTTTAATCTGTCCTCTCCTTGACACAGCAGGAAATGTTTCTCACCTCATGAAAGAAGGCTTTGGAATAGAGATTTTGAGGCTTCTGTGCCTCAATGTCTCCATTCAGATATATTTTATTCTACATAAAACATTTAATTTTTTTAAGCAAACAAGGCAAATGTGAAGAATTATACTGCTCATCTAGAAGGTTGTACATAAACAAATGTGTAAATACTTTGTACAAAGTGTGTAAATTTTTCAGTTTTTTCAATGTCTCCCTTAAAAAGGTGTGTAGTGTTTGCACAGCACATTAACTTGTAGAATATTATAACTTTTGCTTATGCTGCCCAGATTTTCATCTTACTTTTTGGTGGAGATATATATTTGTAAAATCTCATGTAATCTCCTGATGTCTGTGTCTGCCAGAGCATTCAGGATCTAAGTTCAATCTCAATCTTGCTGGTAGGCTGTACTCGGACAGACTTGACACTTCATCTACCTTAGGGATTTTTTCAGAAAGGACCTTTGGCCTTTGTAGAGGTGTATCCTGGTCACCATTTCTGAAAAATCTAAATACTGTAAAGGAGTATTTGATAGCTGGAGGCCTAAAACCCAGCTCTGCTACTGGGAAATGTTCTTGTATTAGCACTGTGAAGCATGAGATGCTTCCAGGGCTTCTCTTTCCTGGGACTGGCTGCACATTTCCCCACAGCAGCATCTGAGCCACTGCACAGGAGGGCAGCACGGGTGGGTGACTGCACTGCAGCTGAGGTTGCTGTGGGACACCCCGATGGTGCCTGTGGATTCATCATCACACCCTCCTGGTGTGTAATGCCCACCTTCCCTGCTGCACCAAGACACATGGTTTCAGATGAACTCGTGTTCTCTCAGCTGAATGTCCCTTTCCTGTACTTTTCTGTTCTTTTATTTTTCTTTTTGAAGAGATCCTTTAAGTAATGTTGTTCTACCTCAGCCATTTTTGAGTAATCATGATGATCTTTGACTCTATTTTTTTTAATGAGTTGCTCCCTTCCTACCACTGCTTCTTTATTTGAACTTACAGGGCTAAAGCTGTCTGTAGTATGACTCCATTTAAAGTCAGCACAAAACCACCCAGGACGGATTTGGACCATGTATTTGTTTGTAATGTTACAGTTGGTTGCTCTGGTAATGATTATAATCTGTCACAAAGAAAACTTTTTGTCTTTATGCATTGAGCAGACAGCAGGAACATTTCAGTGTTTTAGAACAAAACACAAAGATTCTTTCTTGTGCAAATGTTTTCAATTAAAACAACAAATCAGGGAAAGAAGATGAAGAAGATAGCATTTAAATTTTTTGTTTTCTGATTATGCGAGTATCAAATTATATGATATTATGGTGTACATATAAAATATTTGTGGTATTCTTCCTTGTTTTCAAGTGCAAGAGCCCAAACGAAACACTGAGACCATGTGAAGTACATCAGAGCAAGTTCCCTTATGCCAAAAAGGAATGCTCAATTTTATACAGTGATCTTTTTGCACCTTGTCGCAATGTGGTAAGCTTATTAAATAGCCAAGATATGTGTCATGAAAATAATAAAATTCCAGTAATTAATATCTTCTTGCCATTACCCTCAGTCTGAATGTGAAGATACAGAGTAAATCCCTGCAAGTATCTCTGTGTGGGTGGGCTATGTTTGTACAGAGCTCCTTGTTCCTTTCAAGACTGGAATCTAAACATAATAGTGGTAACAGAGTTGTGAGTATGTCAACTGAATAATCAAGGTTTTATTCTCTAGGTTTTATTTACACCTTTTATCTATATAGGTACCTAAATTTTTATAAATTGTAAATTTGTACAAATTGAAGGACTCTAAAATAAGTGTATGTGCAATGCATCTACAGCTTAGCTCACATGGTTTTACTTTGTCCTGCTCTATACAGAAAGAAATATGAGAGAGCAAGATTTCAGCTTCAGAGCTATTGTTATTTTTAATTGTTTGGCAGCTTATCATCTGGTTTTATCAAAACTCTGAGGTTTGATGTCCTTGTTTTCCCAATACCTGGCTGAGCCTGGGGCTTGAGTTAAAAGAATGTCCTTCAGTTCAGTCTAGACAAGATGGGGACAACAAGGGTTTGTGTGGTAATATTTTATTGTGTTTTAATCAACCCATTATCAATGCAAGACCTGCTTTATACTCTTTTCTCTATCTCCAGTTTTAGCCTCCCAATGGTATCTAGGTGCTTCTTTACACCTGTGCAAACAAGGTCCACTATGACATTTCATCTCAGTCTCTTACTTTCTTCCTGATTATTAATACTGAATGAGGTCATTAGCTGGCCCAGCTGAACCTCCTGACTTTCAGGACTGAAGCTGGACATCAACATGATTAGGAATTTGCCTGTGTAGGAGGTTGCAGTAGCTTAACCCAAGAGATTTATTAATGTTGACTTGAGTTACTATGCAAAGAATTTTCTGAGCATGTGCCTGAGAACTTAGTGATGAGTGTATTTTCAAAGTGGCAAATAATAAATAAAAACGGAACTTTTGAGAGTATTTAAGAAACTATATTATTATAGCAACTTAGAAAGACCCTTTCTCTTGAACATTCATTTAATATATCCATGTTGTGATTAGAATTTGCAAATATGAAGCCAAAAATTTAGCATACCTATGTTAAAAAATCTATGCCAGGTGCAAAACATGTAATTTAATTATTAGTCAAATATTTCCACATGTACATATCTATCTTTTATGGGACAGTCTGTAAAGCAAACATCTTTCTTGAGTTTTTAGAACCTATTAATCAGCATGTGGAAGTACAGCTCCTGCAAATGTGAATGTAAAGTGACCTCCTATGAGGGGCATGTGCAGCTGACTGCTGGGTGGGGAACAGGGTGCCAAGAAAAAAGCCCAAGCAGAGATTGACATCTGGGGCATGGAAAAAACAGAAAAAATATATGTGGGGTTTTTGTTGCTTTTTGTTCCTCCTGCTGTGTGGGTGATTGAAAATCCTGCAGTGCATGCAGGCAAGCTCCTGCCTGTGGGACAGGCAGCCTTGGATTTAAACTCAGGCTGCAATGCCCAGTTTTCAGGGAGACAAAATCTTGCATCTCTGGATGGCAGCAACTGATGGATTGCAGTTGTCCAGATAAGCACTGAATTCAACAGGGTCTGAGGAACCTGAACACTTGCAGAAAAAGAGGTCTTCCTCATAATTCCTGAACTCAGCAGGAACTTTGGCCCCAGGCTCCAGGTTGTTTATCCACAAGAGCAGGATATCGCTGACCCACGAGAGATGCTATTATTCAGGCACGAGAAACAGGTTGAGGTCTTTGGGGCCAGTTTGCTGTTTGGTGATTCCTACAAAGCTACTGCTGCCATTTTCAATGGAGATCATTCTGATGTGTGTCCCCCACATCCCCAGGGGTATCCCTGTTTTCAGAACAAGAAAAAGAATGAAAGCACAATAACATCTCGCTGCACTTGATCCAGTCCCTGCCAGCTTCTAGCAGCTGCCAGCTGAGAAGCTGTCTTTGTGTTAGATAAGAGTTGCTTTGTTACTGCAGTGGTATTTCTGTAATCTGACGTGTGCCATTTGAGTGCTTTACAACTGAGCTCGACCAGAGACTAAACTGAAGAAAAGCATTGCTTTAAACATTCCATGTGTTGAGTAAGAACACTGTTTTGGAAATGTTGCTCAACATTACAAAAAAGATGATTTAAACTCAAGAAATAGTGTATCATGTAAAACCATGGAGTACTGTGATAGGATTTTAGAGTGAGAATGTGGCTTTCTGTTCTAATGAAGTTTTGTGGGCAAACTATATTAAAATCTTGATAAGTGCAGAAATATTTTTTTTCTGCCCAATGTCACCAGTAGTCTTAAGCTTTCCATCCCTGGGAAAAATCCTGTCTACAACTTATTACTTTAATAACTTGGTCATCAGAGTCGCAGCTCTGATTTTGTTGATCACGCAAAACTGACAGGATGACTATAGATGGCAGTATCTGCCTGATGAAAGCAGAACTTCCAACTTCAATAATTCTTTAAAACTGATGAACAGCAGGTGTGTGGACAAGCATGTTTGTTAGCAGTCACTGACTGAATTTTTTCTTTTGACCTGTAACTTCGGTGTAAGATGATCATTTGAAGTGTACTTTTTGTGTAGGAATATGCCCAAACTTTGAAAAATGCCTTATTTTTGTGCTTAATTCTTTCAGTCAATCCAGAAGTGAAACTCTTGCTGAAAATGCAGCAAGAGGAATTTGTACAGCTCATGCAATTAAGTCACCTACTTTTCTTCTTTTTCCCCCCCTGCAGATTGATGTCACTTCTTTTATCAAAAATTGTCACACAGATACATGCAACTGCAATCTTGGTGGGGACTGTGAGTGTTTGTGTACCAGTATTGCAGCTTATGCCCACAAGTGCTGCCAGCAAGGAGCAGCGATTCACTGGCGATCTCCTTTGCTCTGTGGTATGTACCTGGGCTGGCCACGCACCAGAGCTCACCTGGGAGGCATCTCTGGCTTTTTCCTGCCCACTTATACAAATATGACAGAAGCAGGGGGATAATAAACACAGATGACATCTCTGTGTTAGCTGTGTCATCCTTATACACCCAAATTTACTGTCTTGCTGGAAAGGGCTGGTTGTGCTCAGGATGTGTTTGTGCAGTGACTGTGGGAAAGGCACTGGTGGGTGTCCAGTTTTCTGTGTAGGGCTGCAAAGAGATCCACTTCATTCTTCTTTTCATTGACAGCAAGAAGGGTTCTTGGCCATAGAATAATTCCTGCTTTAGGTCTGCTGTCACTGAACAGAAGTCTAATGAAATAAAATCACTGACTGAAATATCTTGTGGGACATGAAACTTCCTCTGCTGAAAGTGAGCTTTGCATTTTTCGGATGCAGATATGCATGGATTCTCTTGTTACTTTGTAGTAATAATAATAATAATAATAATAATAATATGCTTGTTTTCTTTTTCTTTTAGCTTATGACTGTGACTATTACAACCAAGGTATGTAGTATTTGATATTCCTGTTTTAAAAACTCATTTAATTTATGGGCCCTTTCTTTGACTTGACGTATGTAGTTTTAACATTGCTTTTATTTTTAATGAGTGCAGATTAGTGGCCCAGCTGTGTTGAACGATCTTAGTAATCCCTAATGTCTCCATTAATAACTTCATAGTGTGCAGTGTGAGGGGTGGATTGATCCATCATCCTACAACATATGGTAGCAGTCAGGGAAAAGCTCTAGAAGGATGTTAGCTTGTGTTTGTACTCTAAATTTCAGAGCTGGGACCTACAACATTTGGACATTGATAGGCTATGTGATTTTATGCACAAGCCTGTACAAGACTGTACTGTAAAAAGAACAGTACCTTAGAATGAGAGTGGTATTCATTTAACAGAATAAATTTCTGTGTCATCTGCTCTAATACTTGGATACTGTGCACATGCTTTGCAGGGAGCAATAGATACTGAAAAGGGAAACGTGATTAAATGCAACAACATGAATCTGACTTTTAATGTCTCTTTTTGATGATTAGGATGACTTGCATCCTATAATAAGCATCATTATAAAGATGGTTTTTTTGTCCTCCTGTCTGGTCTAGTACAGCAGTATCATGTAGATCATGCAAAGTATGGCTGACTTTCCACAATTACTTTTTAACAGGGCATTTTATCTTACTCAAAAAGTTTTGAGGACATGGTTTTTTTGGTGAACATCATGATAGTGATTGGTTGATTGTTGAACCAGATGATCTTAAATGTCTTTTCTGACCTTAATTATTCTATAGTTCTATGAAAAAGCAGGAAGGAGTACTGGTTTTGGCTCATTTTCTACATATAGTTAACATGATTTTAATAACATATTTTGTATTTGTGATGACAGTGGTATTTTAGCTACTGCTTACATAGATCAAGACTATACTCAGTTCTCATGCTGATCTACCAGTAGGCAAGCTGGGGATGCACAAGGAGTTAGAGGGGACAGAGTTGGGACAGCCGACCCCAACTGACAAAAGGGATGTTGCAGAACACATGGTGGTGTGCTCAGCTACAGAAATCAGAGGGGAAGTTTGCTGGGGCTGGCATAGCTTAGGGTCCACCTAGATAGTGTTCAGTTGGTGGTGAAGAATTTTGTTTTTTTCCATCACTTTTCTTGCAATTTTTTTTTTTGTTTCTTTTTCTTTTTCCTTATTTCTCTATAAACAAAACTCAAACCAAACCATTTTTTATCTGTCTTTATCTTCACCCATGAGTTTTTTTCAGTTCTTCCTCTCTAATTCTTTTGTGAGATGTGAGATGAGTGGCCAGGTGTGTGGTGCTTAGCTGTCTGCCAGGGTTAAGGTCAAGGACAGAGTTATGAATGTTTCCACTACCAAGTGGAACCAAGTGGAAAACTAAGACTTAAGTTTTGTATGTTAGGTGATGACAATTTTTCTATTTGATTTTCTTCCCTTAGGACTTGGTGAAGGACCCTATATTTTGGCAAGTTCTGGAGTGAATGACACAATTATAGGGGCTAATGTATCCAGCAGAAGGATATTTCCCCTGCCTAGAACTGGAGCACACAGAAATGTAATTTTCAGTTTCATGATAACTCCAGGTCTTTTCAAAGACAAAGATTTATGTAAGTGCTCTCAGCAGTTTTTCTAATGGTGAGATATATATCTGAAACTATATGAATGATTTTTGCTGCACCTTCTAAATGTCCTAAAATAGCCTAGATGTTTTTAGTTATTGGAGTAAGTGGCCAATTTCCAAATGAATGAGGGATTTAAATTTTAGGGGTTTTTTAATATTAGTAAACCTCACTTCCAGCTTTAAAATTGACTGTTCAAAATTTTTTTTAGAAATATTACAAAATAGAATAACTTTGTGCAAACATCCAATTAGTTTGTATAACTGGAAACCAGTGAATTTTATACAAGTATCTAGCAAATAGCAACACTGAAGGTCAATGCAGGACATTTTTGTCTCCAGTAAAATAGTTTCCACTTTATGTTTTCACCTTATTTGTTACTTTTCCTGACTTAGAAAATGTGCAACTTACAGTGATCAATCTATTTCTGCACTGTTAACAAGCAAGATCTCTGTGCAATGTAGAAGGTAGTTTCTTAGGTGAACAGCTGAATTCTAAGCTCTATTTTTCACTAATCAGAGACTTACCCAAACTATACAACAAAAATAAATGTTTCAATATTTTCCCTTCTATAATTATTTTTCTTTCTTCACATAGATGAAGTTTGTGCCAACTAATTCAATAAAGATTTTGTCACTGCTTTCTCAAATAATCTGATTTGTTGAAAAAATCACAAGCTCTCAAAAATTAACATAAAGAAGGGCTGTGTCCACAGAAGAATTTCAAACTAGGTTTACAAACATTTGAATGTTTATTGCCATGGGGAAATTGGGTTTTCAGATGTGATTTTGAAATGAAAAATACATACAACAGAAGAATTAATTAATCCTTTTTAATTCCTCATGTAAAGTGGAAGTAAAACATTTGTTGTATCTGTGCAATACACGGGTGACTTTCACATAGAAATGAGGAATAAGATAGTATTCCTCTAGAATAAAGAACTTCAAGACCTTATTCAAGTTGAAAATCAACTACTAAGTCAATCTTCTTATAAATGCTTACATTTCCAGAGAATTTTTTTCACTTTTGATTTGTGGTAGAGCAAATAGAGGTCAAGTCTCTTATTTGGTCGTAATTTTTCTTACTGTATTTCTGGATATGACTGTATATAAAAAACCCTGACCTCAATGTTCTTTCAATGTGATATTATTTACTAATGAAATTTTGGCACTGCTAGGCTGTCAGACATTTGTCCAGACTTGAGAAAAACTCCCAAGATATGCAAGTTCCAGTCTGAGATGGGATATGAATAATTTTTGAAGGTTAGTAGCAGTAGGCTGAATGCAGTTTTGATCTAACTGATTAACTCCCTGGTGTTTCTGGATTACATGATCATTTGAAGTCTCTTTTAGGTCCTGCACTGTTTTTCTAACTCTCTTTTGTGCAACCTAAAGCTGAATTTATTTTTTATTTGTGAAAAGCAGGTTGTTAAAAGGAGTCACTTAACAGCCAATATATAGGATTTAATCCCAATTATAGGTTGTTTTCTGTGAAAAACTAATTTTTTTTTTTTCTTCTGTGGAAGCTCTATCCCTTGTTTCCTTTGAATCTGCTGAAAGACCAAACTACTTTCTGTATGTACATGACAATGAAACCATTGGGTTGGAGCAGTGGCAGGCAAGTGCCTCCTTTCAGAGACGAGCCACCTTCTTCCACCACCAGGGTCTCTGGAGTCCAGGGCTCAGTGCCTTCGAACTGCACAGCAAAAAAGGCTTTTTCATCATTCTCACCTCATCCAGTGTTAAAGTGGAAAAATATGATCATTCAGAAGAATTCAAACATTTCAGTAGCTTTAGTATTGAAGGTAAATTTTGCATAATCCCTAGGGATAAACATTCTTTTTCTGCTTGTCTTTAGAGCACTTTCTTTCTTTCTTGTCTTTCATCTGCTATAGTAACAAACATTTTATCCTATTTTTAATTCATCTCTTTCTTTGTCTTCCATTCCATCTCAAAATGCTATTGTTTTCTAATTTTCACAGATATGACGGTCACTTTATATTTGAACTACATTTTAATTGGTTTACTCTTTCAAAAAGAAAGTGGCACGTCACAAAACAATGTATGTTAATATCTCATTAGTAACCTATAGATATCTATTCTTTTAAAAGACTTGGGTAATTGTATTGCATCTGCAACCAACAGTATCTTCACTATGTTTAATCAATCTTTTAGGTTTTGAAACAGAGTATATCATAAAAGTGAATAGCTATTTTTATTGTCAAAGCTTGCAGTGTCTTTTAGCTTGAATGAATTTAAAATACTCAAACTGAACAAAATCTCACCTTTTTGAAAGTTTTTAAGAATTTGTCTACTTGGTTTTCATTTTTTCATTTATCTGAAAACAATGAAAAAATGAAAACCATGTTATAGAAAAGGCTGTAAATTTATTGTTTACTGACTATAAAATCAATAAATAATATCCTTTCTGTTCTTCTCAGAACTCAGCACTTCTGTGCCTTACAGAAGGATGTGTGAGTGGCGATATGAATCTTGTGCTAATCCTTGTTTTAAGACATGTAGTGATCCTGAAGGAATAGCATGTAAATTTCTTCCTCTGTAAGTAAAATTAACCTCATATTGCTACTGTATTGGTTTTTGTAATAAGCATACCATATGCTTTCTGAAAATTACTGCTGCTGCAATATCCATTTATTTTTACTATCCAGATTTCAATATCACTCTGAGAAACTCTTACAAATCATATGAAAACATTTGTTACAAGACTCTTATTTCCCACAGTCTGAATTCCCATTAACATGCAATTTCCAACACAAGAATAAGAGGGTTTGTATTTAGCCCAGAGGATTAGCTTCTGGTAGTGGTTAAGTAGAAAGCTGATAAATTAAATGAAGGCTATTTCCTTCTATGGATTTGTAGCTGCATCCTAAACCAGCATACCATGATGCTAAAACAACTACAGCTTTCTGGTGTTTACACAACAGAGATTAAAAATTGTGGGAATAATAAGGGAGGAATACGCCCTCTCCTGTAAGAAGAGGGAATTTTTATACTGGGAGATGCCCATTGACACGAAGAGAGGGATTTCAGAGGGGTGATGTTTCCTTGTGATTTAGTGAAAGATTTCCTGTCTGCATGGCTCTCCCCTGACCTCTATGAAATCACAGTAAACTAAAAGGAAAAATGCCTAAAAGCTCAAGGCACAATGTCGTGGAAAATAAAGGATATTTTAAATTTCAGACTCCCTAAGCATATGCAATTTATGATTAGTAATACTATTAATATTACTAATTTTCTCTGTTGGTGTTCTTAGCTTTTTCCTTATGGGAACACTGGTTGTTAATGTCATGATTTTCTTTGAAAAGTCCCCCCTAGAATGAAAAAAGGCATGGGAATATAGTGATTTGTCTGCATTCTCCTATGTTGAAAGGACACAAGAAAAAGGCTTTATAGAGTCAGTCTAAATATTTTATTATCTCAAATGAACATATCTGGGTAAAACAACAGTCTCGTAGAGGAGTTCATCATTCTGTTAAATGTTAAAAATAAACCTTTCTGCTTAGGGTTCTAAACTTCCACCAGGTTGTGGAAGCAGAATGGTTCAGAGTTATCATGTTCATCAGCCTATACAAATAGTTATTAACAGTTTAGAAATAGAATTATGCTGCTCAATAAGTTTTTGAACTTAAAATACCTCAAAATTCTATGTTCATCATTTCATTGGAAAGTTTTCAGAACTCTGATAAGGCATTCTAATGGTTTGTTGAGCCAAAGTAAAATAATTTAAAATTAACTTACACTACCACTGTGGCTTTAGAGTTGACTATGCAATATTTTAAAGGGTTGAAGGATGCATGCCTTACTGTCCCAAAAACATGATCCTTGATGAGGTCACACTTAGATGTGTTTATCCAGAAGACTGTAAGTATACTTTATTATGTTGATCTACTTTTATAAATTACTCTAAAGATCCCAGGAAAGGATTAATCCAATGTACATTTATTTAAATTAAATGCATTCTCAGAACATCTTTCTATTGAAGATAGTCTGTCTCTCTGGGATATAGACTCTATTTCCAATCATCCAAAATACAGCTTCTGCATTCAAACAAGTTATATTTTAAGTTGAATTCTCGTATTTCTCTAATAGTGGTTTTTATATAACGTTTGTGATTGTGTTATGCTGAGAGGAACTATATTTAACTATATAATGCACATTACCATCTGTAAGGGAGACATCCCACATGAAAGACAAAGAGATGTGGCAAAAAGTTCAGTCTTTTCAGAGAATGACACACCACTAAAAAATTCAGCTCATCTATTTAATAACTTCTGGTGTCTAAAGATACCACATAATTTGCTTATTTTGGGGGATAAAGAATTATTTTAACATTAAAATTGCATTTTAATACTGTATCTTATTTTATTGTACAAATTTTGAATTAAATACAATATGCTTGATATTTGCTAGTACAAAGTTATCTTGTATAGTATACTATCTTCTAATGATGTAATGTATTTATTTCAAATATTTTACTATTTTGGATTTACTGAATTTTCTATGGAATTGCCTTGTTGCTTCAAAACTGCTCTGCAAAATTAAGGTTTTCACCTGTCATAAAAAATTAATTACTTAATTTGCAGTGAAAATGAGAAAACATTCTGAGTCAGTTGAGTTCCTCAAAGTCATCAGATGACCTGGAACCATTGGCAAGATCTGATCTGCTGATATTTAAATGGGGTTTGATATTTACATGGGGAATAGAGATAGATTTGTTATTTTTCTTTACTAATAATACATAAAAGACAGTTTAACCCACGTTTTTCCTTTTAGGCATACCTGTGACACCTACAGAATCAGAAATTGGACTGAAACCTTCACTGCTAATCTCTCACATGGTTGCTACCACAGAGAGATTCCCTCAGACACCTCCTTTATTTGTTACTTCAGAGAATGAATCAACTCACATCAGTGTGACAGACAAAATAACAGTGAATGCAAACACAGCTTCAAGGGAAATGAATATGTCGGCACAATCCATTACAGACTTTTATTCACTGGAAGCATCTAATGCAGCCACCTATTCAACATTTTCATTACCAAGTACAGTGGAGCCTTCTGATGTAGTTCACAGCACAGCCAGCCCTACTGCTCTTTCCAAACCCATCCCTTCAACAGATTTTCCAATTCTTCTCCAAGCCTCAGCAGTCACACCACATACTGCCCGCTCTAATGCATCTGTAACTTCACCCATTACAGTCACAACTCCAACAACCCTGCTCAGTGAGAGTCCTATTCCAACACATTCTGCAGCATTAACACCCACTTCCCTAGTGGTAGTTGCATTTTCACTCGAAACATCAACCACTCTGCTAGGAACAGTCCGACCTTCCTCAGCACTAACAACTTTAGCCTCCAAGATATCTTTTGTCACTTCTGAGCTGCCTGCAGGGATTGGGAAGAGTAGGAGTCCTTCCGTAAGTCATTCTGAGGGAGCAGAAATACACTCTGCAGTGTCTTTGTCTGCCTTGCTGGCTGACAGAGCAACTTTCACAAGACCTGTATTTCTTCCAGGTCCACGATTGGCACTAAGCCCACCTGCTTCTCCTGTATCTGCTTTGTCTGTTAGAACTAGGTCTGGGGTTACTCAAACTGCGGTTTACCCAACACCCATTTCTGCTCTGACTTCAACTGCTCCTCAAATTCCTATGACTACTAGATTTTCTAGCTCTGAGACAAGTTTTCCTCAGTTAATCACAGTTTCATATTTCAAAACAGCAAAACCCTTGTCTAAAACTTCTCCGATATCATTAAATGCTAGTTCTTCAACTAGTTTTCCTCCAAAGCCATTTTCATCTTCAGTGCAAATTTCAATGACTGTTCCCGAGCAGACATCTCCATTAAAAAAGGGCAGTATTTCTGCAGCTCTGCCAATAATGATTGTATCTTCACCTCAAGTTGTTTCTAAAATCCCTAAAAACACTTCAAGTCCTGCAACATGCACAGTATCTACACCAGTGTGTTCTCTGTTTACCTCCCTGAAGCCCAAAGCTATAGCAAGTGCCACGGTTAGCCCCAAAAATCTTTATACAGTACCTTCTGGTGCTTCCACTCCTCTAGTCAATGCAACAGTCTTTGATAGGTCTGTAGTAAGTAAAGCCTTCCCAGAAAATAAGCATACAATGCACACTGATTTCTTTTCATTGTCATCCATTTCTAAAAAGCCAATGAAATCCATTATGTCTACAGTCTTCCCTCTCAGGACGTTGGTATTACCTCTAAATGCTACATCAATAGCCACTTCAGAACTTACAGAGTACCCAGAAAGTTCAGATAAAGAATTGAAAACTGCCTCTGTGGCTCAAAGTTCAGGTATTTCCATTTCCAAAGATCCTTCTTTTACAAGGTCATTATCTTTATTTACAACCTTGTTATCAACATCAGTACCATCTTATGTGACATCTCAGACTACAAGTTCTTCATTTATTCCCATAGTCAGTAGCACATCATCACTAACACAAAATATAACTGCTACCCAAGCATCTGTTTCATCTCCAGATACACAAGGAACTCCAAAAATTCCAATTACAGACCTTGTGGCTTCTATGGGTTTTTCTAAATTTACTTTAAAAATAAGTCTCTCTACCAACTTTTCAGCAGCCCTAAAAACATCCATTGTAATGCCCTCTTTACTAATGCCTACAGCTTCTGAAGTCACTTTAGAAAGCCAGCCCTCTATGCCTTCACCTCCTCCTAAGACCACTCCTATCTCTAATGTTTCTCTAGGAAAGCAGAGTTCTTCGGTAAGCTCTTCAGAAGAAGATGGAAAAATATCAGCCATATCAACTGGAATCATCACTCAGTCCACTACACCAATGATCACGAACACAACAGTGAATGCTACATCTTCAGAAGCGCCTTATATTTTTGCAAAAATGCTGCCTAGTTCTTCAGCCAGTTTATCAGTTACTTCAGGCACTACCCTAGCCTCTAAGGTTACTACAAAAACCACTGATTCTTTTGTCATCAATTTGGATTTTTATGTGGCTTCAGCTTCAGTTCCTACCACTATTGAAGCACACAAATCTTTATTTACAACTGCAGTAACTCAAGCTTCACAGAGCACTGGAGAAACTCCAAAGATTAACATAATGAAAACATCTGGTACAACAAGTCCTTTATCACAGATGAAGACTACCTCATACATAGCATCAGAAGTTGAATACACAACTTCATTTCAAAAAACTGTGGATATTTCACAGAGTGGTCAGACTTCACATGAGCAAAGCAATGCTACCAAGACAAAGACAACCACGACTGACAAATCTTCCCCACCTTATTTGCCAGTAACTGCAGTTCAGAGTTTGCTGTTTTCAAGCAATACAACCTCAGTCAAAAATATCTCTGTTTCTGGAGTCCTGGGTGTAACGACATCAGATATTTCCAAAGTCCCAACACAGAAACCCATTACACCTTATTTTACTGTAACAGAGGCCACAGAGCTGCAAACCAGAACTATAATAGATCTATCTCATTCTAGTGGTGGAATGGCTCTGCCTTCCTCTTCAGAAACGACGGCTGTAGCTGACAAGGCTTACTTTGGCACGATGATGCACACACTGATGTCTACATCTTCTGAGTGTGTGGTATGATCCATCTTACTTGTCCCTACATGTTAGAATATATATTAATTTTCAGTCCATTCTGTTATTCTACATATTCAATACCAGAAATTTAAAATAGTTCCTATTTTCTATTTAATTTACCTTTTTTAAAATTCTCAGTTATTTTTAAAGAACAGTTTAATTGCTGCTCTTACACAGCCCTGGTATATTCTGCAACTTGGATGTATTGCTCTGAAAAAAGGGCTTTAAAGCCGTGCTATTGTTCTAGATAGCTAAACATATTTCTGTGGTGCAAAAAAAGGCAAAATTCTTTGAATTTTGGTGTTTCTGAATAATGTCAACCTGGTTTTCCTTTTTTCCACTTGTTTCTTTGTTATAGGGTTTTAAATGATGGGAATGCATGCTTTTGTTTCTTAAAATGCTTCAGCTTATTATTGATTATAACGTGTAGCCTCAATGCATAATGCTTTACATGGAGTATTCCACCAAAGCTGAATGGAACAGGAAGGGTGTGAGTGAATGGACACGCACCATTGTCACTGGTTACAACCACACAGATGGTAGTCATGCCAAAATAACCAATGAGGAGCGGGTAGATGTGGTGAATCTCTCAGAGCTGGGGGATGGACAAGTAATTGCTTGGACTTCATAAGGGCAATGAAGTTAAAGTTGACTCTGGTTTTTTTCCTTGTATGACAGCCGAGATACCTCGAACCTGTTGACAAATGTAGCCAGTATGTGTGTGTTAATATGGGTTGGATGTTATACAATCTTTCAAGGAACTGCCCTAAGGATGTGCTGAAGCCAGATTGTGGTTTTCGAGGAATGCCTGTTCAAGTTAACACTGATAGCTGTTGTCCAGAATGGAAATGTCCCTGTAAGTTGCTCTTTTACTTTTAAATAAAACATGGAGCCTTGATCTGTACATTTCAATTAATAAAATAAAGGGTTATTACAAAGGGAATATGAGGTTAAATAGTGCAATGAATTAAAAAGAGATATTCATCAGCAAAGCAGAATGAAATATACGGAATGATTTGGTACCTTTGGATTGACAATCAGGAGAAGAAAAATATTTTTTTTTAAATGAAAACATTGAGATGACATCTGCAGCATGAACACCAACATTTTTCAGCTGAGACTTTTCAGAATTTTTATCAGTAGAAATGTTAAGATTTCAACATTTCATGAAGAAAAATAAATTAAATACTAGATTTTCTGAAAGACAGAACCCTCATATTCCATTTAGCTCTAATTGCAGTTTTTATTCATGCTTAGAAATGGCAGAAACTGGTGGATGAATGTCTGCAGGTGGAATAAAAAGGCTAAAGACAAGTCATATTTAAAACCTTGAAGCATTAACGAAACCAGTATTGGACTTTATATTTGTTTCAAGATAAGATAGATAAGTCCCTTGTCAGTATCTCAAATCTATCTATCTATCTATATATATATATTTATGCATATATTTTATCTAACACTGTGCAGATTCATTGACCTTACCTGTAAAACATTTACTTAAGTGAAAATTTTAACCAATTTAAACATTCTCCCCTACCCTGGGCACACAGAAGCAGGTTAAGGTATTTCTTCTGAGTAACCTAAATGCTTACGGCTGAATGTGCTCTCTGCAGAACAAGGTCATCTATCTATCTATCTATCTATGAATGTATATGCAAAAGCAAATAATGTTAGAACTGAAAGTTTTTAGAAATGCCCTGTATTCAGTTTTGTGGTGACCTCATTAAATGACAGTTCTTTTTCAGGTCAGTGTTCTGTGCTGTCTGAACTGAGTGTTATTACATTTGATGGAAACAACATAGCCCTCTGTAATATGGCTTCCTATGTTTTAGTCAAGTTACCAGGAGAAATTATTGTTGCTCATATTGAAAAATGTCCTGCTAATCAGGTAAGATTCTTGTACTTATGCAATAATTATAATAGTTCATTGAATTTTGTGTTACAGGTTTGAAATTCTGCAAAAATATGTCAATTAAAACTTATACATAAAAGCCATACTCAATGAAAAATGCCAAGTTATTTAATTTTAAAGAAGCATGCTAAATAATGTTGTCTAGATAAAAGAATTTTATCTTGAGCTACGTACTAATTGTTGTGTTACAAGGAAATTCAAATGTAAGTTCCTTTTAAATTATCATAGGTGACATAACTTCTGAATATGCATATCTCCTTTCAGGTTGTCCACACAGAAGTGTTCCTGCAACCTTGAATTTACACTTTACAATATGGTCAAAATACAAAAGTATTTTTAATAGTAGAAAATTATATTTTGTAGTTAATTTAGGAAAGTATTAATGACTTTGTGATGAGTTGTTCTCTGTATTTGTCTAACTCTTGTCTACAGAGGGGATCTGACCTCTTTGTTTTTAGATTGCCAGTTTAGGTCAGGTCAGTCTCATCCTTAGAGTCTGTACAAATATTTCCTTTGCATTGTCCACAGTCCTAATTTATGCAGCCTGATTTATGCAACTGGATTGAGTCTGTCTTTGGTTGGTGGATAAACCAGCCAGTGATGAGGGGCTTCAACAGGCTTCTATCCTTTTCATCCCACTTATTCACTCTCACTGGGCAACTGTACATTTGAACTTTAAGACTGTTAAGGGCAAGAGTCTTATGTTGTTTTAGAGGTTTTCTATTAAATTGCTTTCTTGTTTCCTCGTTGCAGTCCAGAGGTGGGAAAGCAGAACACATATGCAGATGAAGCATAGAAGTCAGCTTTAGAAGTCTGTATGTTTAGTTCCTCAAGAGATATTTTTGAAAGGGCCTTCCAGCATATGCACAGAATTTGCTGGAAAGTGTGTGGTTTTTATTATTTGTAAGGAATAGATTAAATTAATTTAATTATTTAGCTGATTGTAGAAGAACATTAAAGACAAATAAAATAGTAACTTTTTTGCTATATAAAATGCTGCTGAGTATTATTACACTTCTAACTTATTTTTGTTTTTCAGAGTGCAAATTCAATAAGAAAACTAGTAAGTATTATTTTGCTAATTATAAAATGCATTAATATTAAAAATATTATTTAACCAATATAAAAAATTACAATAGCACTGGCACAGAATTAGAAAAATGATAGTAAATAAACTTGTTTGTCACTTTTCTTTCAAGGTGCCACCTGCAAACACTTCAGGGCTCTGTTTTAAGAAATTGAATGTCACAACACACACTTGTCAAATACTTATCAATCGTTTAGCAAGAAAAGTAAGTATATATCAGCAGTGTGTGTACTCTTAAAAAATAGCTGGGAAGCTGTTCTGCTGTAGAATGTGATATATCAGAGTTAAAATGAAACACTACAGGATTAGGATTACTTTTGCAGTTCAGGTTCCCAGTAATTCATGCTATGCTAGAAGCAAAACAATATACATTTCTGGTACTGTGCTTCACTTAAATATAATTTTTCCAAAATGACACTTTAAAGTTCTTTTGAGATTTTAAAGAAGATGCAAAAGCAGTTATGCCTCAGACTATACTTCCAGAAACCTAGAACCCCACACATGATAAATACTTAAACTACTTTTCCTGCTAGGCAGTAACAAGTCAGAACAGATAACTTTAAATAATTGGAATGAAGTTTTGTTTTATCATACAATATATGATAAATAAGATTTATTGTTTCCTTAATTACTAGGAACCTGAACTGCAAAAGTAATCCTAATCCCGTTTCCTTAATTAGAAAACTTTTTCCTCATGCCTACTTCATATGCAGTCTTTGGAAGTGGCATTGGTGGGAAGCTCTCTAATTTAAGCTCTGTGGCTGTCATATGTGGCAGAGGCTGTGAAAAAACACTTTTGTTATAAAATAGAAATACATATGAAATGCATCATTGCAGTCTGGCTTTGTCTCTAAAATGTGTTTGGTTTATTTTAGGTAGTTGTGGATTCTGTAATTCAACCATTACCATTTTCAAAAGAAGGACTGAGTATTCAGGATACTGGTGCAATGTATGTTGTTAATACCCCAGGTGGCATTAGCATCAAGTGGGCTCATGTTACAGGCATCATAGATATACAGTATGGATTGCACTCCAACACATCCAGGAAGACAGAAGGACTTTGTGGTGAGGCTATGGTGGCAATTCTTTTCTTATTCAAAAGCTTCCCAATTGAAATTTGCAACTCCCTTTTGTGTCTGTGACCAGCTGTCCCTACAGCTCTCCTTGTGGCCCTCATTAACTATGCTGACAATCCTATATGAGGGCTTGTGAAAGACTATTAAATGATGACAATAAATTAATCATTCTGTTTGAAATCACTTAGTGCTAATAAAGTACTTTGTAGAACCAGTAGTGATCAGCACACTGTATTTAAATAACTTTTAAAACATTTACTTATTTCATTTCCTTATTTCTGCCTATTTTAAGAGTAATGCTGAAGCCAAGTAAAGAAAAATTTTTAGTGAAGTGGCTGCTGAAGGAGCTCAGGAAGTGACAATATATTTCAGTGATTATGAAGAAAAGAGTAACTGCCTGATGTTAGCAGTGGCAGCTTATTGCTATGAAATCACTGACAAAAGTTGTATCTTGGGGAGGGTCCAATTCTTGTGAGGACAGTGAATTTAGAATCTGTGTTTAGACCTCTTGAGGCTGGGTTTGGGGTCCAAAACTGCGCTGAGTTGTCTCAGTCTTGAATTATAATGATAGTAAATTTAGCAGGTTTCAGGCTTCTCTGAAGCCTTTTTGTAATTCTGCCAGTATGAATAATATAAAATCTAAGCAGGTAATTCAAAATGACTTTAATTTTGTCATAAATGTTCATTTTCTGGTGGTTTTTAATTTTATATATTCTACTTCATATTGAAAAGGAAAATAATATTTTTGTAGTCTTTTAAATAGTTTTTAAAAACTTACAAAGCAATTCAGATATGCTTTATGTATAAATATAAACAAATCAAGTTTTTAAAATCAATTTCTATATTCTGCTTTAGAAAAAGGAAACTTCTAGATCTAGTGAGAGAAGGTGAAGGCTGGCCCTGCATCTTTTCCCAGTATCATGCCATCTTCTCTCTGCATGCTGATCGAGTGGGATGAGATGAGGTCAAATGTAGGAAGCCTTATAGAATAGTTCCTCTTTGTGTCATGAAAAGATAAAGAGAGGAAGACGATGCAGACAAATACGAACTTAGCTTAAAAGTGTTGCACTACCTGATATTTTGCAGTAAAATCTGATGCTTTCTTTAGTGCTTCTTTCCTGTTCCCTGCTGTTTGTTCCTGTCTGGGATTCTGCAATCTTCTTCCTCTCATCCTAGAAAAAAATTGTGGGACTATGTGGTAAATTTGCTTTATTTTTAAAGCTATATTGATTCTGCAGTTCTGTAGCATGGCCTTACAAATTCTGATGCCAGGGGTTTGTAATCTGCAGCAAAAAGCAGAAGAGTTAAGAATACTGGAAAGTGGTGCTACTGTAAAATGCTTCTAATTGAAATGCCATCTTCTGTATTTCTCCATGCTGTCTGAAAGAACAACAGCTTGCCACACTAAGCTTGTCCAGTTCTAACAAAGAACCCTGGAGAGCATCAGACTGCAGGGCTGAAAGCAGGAGGGCAAGGGCTTAGGGTATGCTTAACAGTGCAGAAGGAAAGTGAAAACAAGAGAGGAACTTTGCCTGATCAATACCTGAGATGTAAAACACCAGTAGGAAGATCAAAGTTTTGGTGTTAGTCACTTGTTTTCAAAGAGAACATCTAGTTCTCTTATCTTAAAGAGATAATATAGTTTAATTGATGAATCAACAGAATTCTTACAATAATGAATTCAGGTAGACAATGAATGTCAGAGGTCTGAGAGGGTTGTTTTTCATAGTGATTTTGTATTAATAAATTGAGTAAGAACAGTATTTTCTCTAGATAAAGCAATTTGTTCATCAAAAGATTCTTTTCATAATTTCTTGTCTTAGAATGTTCAATTAAATTTCAATACAGTGTCAAATCATCAGTGATGAGCAGTTAATTTGAAAACCATCTACTGTTACTCCCAAGGCACTAACTGACATTCAGTGAATAAGATCAGAATCTAGTGCCATGTCAGTGAATTTGCTACACTCAACAGCACATTTTGGTAGTAGTTTTTCTCAACAGTTAATTGCTGTGAAAGGTATCATGAATTGTGTTGTATGATCTACTTGCTTTACTAAGCCATTGAGCTGAGAAGTAAAATCACAACCAGGAAGTTGGAACTACAGTGGATATACAGCTGCTTTAATTTATAAAGTTGTACAGGTCAGCCTCATGCAATGTTGAACATAACTTACCAAGTGCACTTTTCTTTCCCAAGTGAAGGTATGTGGCATGTTTGTTTGTGCTTTGAATGTGATGCTCTGTCTCCAGGGGTGTGTAATGGAGATCCTAGTGATGACCTGAAAATGCAAAACATGACCGTAATTACAAATATGGAGGAAATTGAAATGTTCATTAAGAGTTGGGAAATTGAGAAATCACTTGATGTAACAACCAGGAGGCCAGTAAGAAACTGTGCTGAAGATAACTGCTCATACTGTATGGAACTGTTAAACAGAAGCACTTTCATCCCTTGTCACAAGAAAGTGAGTATGATAATTAGAAAAATTGCAAGAGCATATCTAATAAAAGTTGTACAATTAAGAAAAGAGTGATGGATACACACACATTTTTCATATTTTGCTTATTTTTGTGATTTGACAATGGAATGGATGGCTTTAATACCCCTGTCATGTTGGCTTTAATACTTAAGTCGTGTTGTCCTTTGTAAGCACACATCCCTGCACTATTATGTTGATTTTTTGAAATTATTTAATGGGCAATTGTCAAAGGAGAGACAACAGATCATCGTGTCAAGATAAACACATTCCAAAGGTGTTATTCTTATTAAATGCTTAACCCGGATCACTACAACAGAAAACCCCCTGCACATAACAGCGATTCATGCAGTTGGAGACTTATTAGACTAAAGAAATTTCCAGTTAAAAAATTTTGACATATTCAAATATTATGCTGACAATTTTGTAGCATTTCTTACAGAAATCATTATCATTTGTTTCCACAAACTTTCTAATAGGGATATAGCTGTAGCATGCAGACTGTCATGAGGTGGGTAGTGCAGCACAGCTGCTTCCCAGAACGGAAAATGAGGAAGCCCCAAATCCCTGAGGGCTGACTGACTTCCCCCATTTAATTAAAACGAAACGGATTAATTACTCAAGTGGCCCTTTCTTCCTGAGAGATACTTGTGTTCAGATTCCTGATTCGCTGCTTCTTCTGCCTTTCCACCCTTGGTTCTTATTGTGTTACACTTTGGTTTTCATCACAGACAAATGGCTGTTAAAAGTGTTGCACGCTGCTGAGTGCCTTCTTTCAAATTTCTAAGACCTCTCCTCAAATTCCTGAGGTAGAAAAAAAGGCAGGGAGTTCTTCTGAAAGGAAGGAACTAAAGTAGTTTCTTTATATGCAAAAATTAACAGTTATTTGCCTCAGAAACTCAGTGGGAAGGAGCAGTGGTTAGTGGTTTGGAATCTAGAAGATAGAGTAGTACCAGTGAGTAGTAGGATGCTTTGCATAACTGTTTTGACATATCTCATTTTATGATAATTTAAGGAAATCTGAGGTGTCAGAATTCCTACTACATATAGATTCCCAGGAGAACTCTAATAGTGCATCTTTTCCTGGTTTGTAGCAAAAACTGACATACCATCAACATTTTCAAGGGGTTGGTTCATCCATTATGAAGTTTGGTTTTTTTGATATACAAGATGGTGGCTGAGCCAGAGTGGGTGGAGCATAGGGGCAGTGCATGGGTGTGCACAGTCTGGCAGGAAGCACCTGGTCAAGGACAGGAAACAGAGTCATCAGTGTAATGACCCCCTTGGCAGAAGTGAGAGACTGCTTGAAGGCTTGCTAAAACCACAGGCAGAGCTTGGCTGCAACACAGCAGTGAACAGACAGAATGAAATAAAATCTGACTTTTACATGTTATTGCAAATTTATGCAGACAAACCCAACAGAAATAAGGCAGGTTTCACCACCTGCATTTAGACTCAGTAACATAGGCTATCAGGTCCTACAGACACAGAAACAGAGTAATAAGTAATTCATTCACAGCAGGATTGTATGGAAGGTGTAGCAGCAATGTTTAGCTGAGATTGTTCACTTTTAGCTGACAGGGCTATACTGAAAATTTCTTGTAAGCAGAGTGACAGTCTCACTAGGTCTGCATTCTATGCCTACTTGTCTCTGTCCTATGAGCACAGGAAATTCTGGCAGTTTAAGTTTTGCAGAATGAGTGTTCTGACAAAAAAAAAAAAATTAATTTAGACACTGCTAGCATTTTTTTTTCCCCTGTGGCTGTGTTATTTCTCTTAATTACAGATATATTTTAATTGCAGAAAGCCCTTATGCTTGTTAATTCCCAATTGCAATATGTTCCTAGGTGTCACCACAGGAATTTTGTGAGAAGATGTGGATCAACAGTACTAATTTTTGGAATTATGAGTGTGATGCACTTTCTGCATATGTGGCTCTGTGCAACAAGCACAACATCTGCATTAAATGGAGGACACCTGATTACTGTTGTAAGCAGACAGCCATATTCTGTACCCCTACGTGGCTTTAGTGATAAAGTTTTTTTAGTGATTGAGTGTTTAGTGATAAGTTAAAAATATATTTCTTTCTATTATTCTTGTAAATAACATCTCAATTTATCACAGCATTGGTAAATCAGAGTACAAGTTCTTAAGATGAAAATACATAATTTAGTAATGAATGAATTTTAATCACCATTAAATTAGCTCCTTACCTAGACTACTGTTAAAAGTATAAATGCATGCTTTCTGTGCTGACTCACTTGTTATTACTACCTATTTATCCAATGAAATGCTGACAGAATACAGAAGCACTCGATGTCCTTTTTTATTCCTTGCAGCATTGAGCTGTCCTGAGGGCAAGGAATACCAGCCTTGTGTGCAACCCTGTGAAGCCAAGACATGCTTGAATAAATGGTTCTATGAAGATTCTCCCTGTTCCTATTTAAGGGAAGACTGTGTGTGTAAAAATGGCACCATCCTGCATAGAACAGACTCTGACCTCTGTATATCAGAAGAAAAATGTAGTAAGTACAGTAGGACAGAGTAGTTTTGCAGTTATGAAATATTAAGCACAGTTATATTAACAGTTCAGGGTAAGAGATGGGTTTGTGTCAGTCCCCAGTAACTGTGAATCTGGGAAAGGTCCCTTGAACAGAGCCTTTTTTCCCAAGCTACAGCAGTTTCTGCTTTTGGTTATCTTGGCTTTAAGACCCAGTGCTGATGTACCTCTCTTGGGGGGAAAATAATGGTCATTCTTCTACAGCTCCCAGGCTTTTTTCCCTTGAGAATTTAGGAAAGAATAACCTGGGCAGGTTCTGTCCCTTGCCCTCAGCCATTTTCACTGTAGTTGAGCATTTGTTCCTTTGGGGCTTTTAAGGTCATCATCCTTTCTTGGATTCTTTTATCAAAATGCTCCACAGCCATATTATTTTATGAAATAATGTTACACAAGTCGTAGTTGCTTGCAGGAAATGGGAGCTGTCTGCTTGTTGAAGGGATGTCATGTTTTTTTCCCCAGCATGTACAGATAATAAAGGACAGCCCCGCTCTGCTGGGGAGATCTGGAATGGGTCCATGAGAGGCTGCTGCATGTACAGCTGTTTAGAAAATGGAAGCATTGTTGCTGTAGAACCTGAATGCAGTGAGGATCCACCACCAGTCTGTGAAAGAGAAGGCGAAGTTCTACTCCATGTCATTGAAGAGAGAGCTTGCTGTCCCAGGAAAGTTTGTGGTACGTACCACACTTGTTTCCAGTAACAGAAGTACAAGTGCATGACAGTCACAGGCAGCTGAAAAACTTTAAATTCAAGGTAACATTTTTTAGAAATAATTTTCAAGTACTTGTGGCTGGTTGGGCCAGCAATTGAGGCTTCTATTCTTTATAAGAGTTATTCACTGAAATAATTTTTTTCAGAGGTCCACCAGTTAAGCAAAACTTCTGTTAAAAATTATTTTTTAATCTCTTGCCTGGAATTTAATAATAAATTTATATATATTCAGTGATAGAAGTGCCTTGGTATTTAGGTAATCTCTAAATCATTAGAGATATCTTGTTTTTCTTTCTAGTGCTTTGGTGTGATGAGCAATATCCTCTGATCTACTGCTTTTTCCCAGAACATGTTTTTTGGGAGCTGATCACTGAATACTAATATTCTGCCTAGCCGTGATTGTTAAGAAAAAGAATAAGCTTATTGCTCCTAAAACATTAAGCAAATATATACAAATTTATTCTTCAAGGAAAATGAGAATATATGGTTCAGCTGATATGGCCCTTTTGCTCGTTAGTTACCTGTAACCAATGCTGTATTGTGTATTTGCTAAAGGAACTTCAGTGGGACTTTATAGCTGGCTTCATGTATAGCAAGCAGAGCGAGTGAATACCAGTTTTAAGAGGGATATAACTGCTTCTTGGGTTGAGCTCAAAAGTCTACATGATGGTATGGGGTGAACTTTAAGCTGACTTGGGCTGCTTTAGCTGTGTGGATCTCTGTACTAGATGGTATAAACAGCTTGAACTGTAGAACTTGCACTTGTAGCTGTTTAAAGATGCCAAATTTGATTGTTTTTTATCCCACAGAATGTAACATGTCATTGTGTGATGCCATTATTCCAACATGCAAGCCCAATGAAAAATTAGTGGTAGGCTACGACCCCCTGTCCTGCTGCCCACAGTACCGATGTGGTAAGGGAAATACAAAACCACAGTTAGTGGAAACTTTTCCATGCTTGTAATTATATGTAATTATATGTTGGAAGAAAATTTGCATTACAAGTTGTTTTGATTGTTAACAGAATGGGGCACTCTAAATAGCACCAGCAATGTATGTTTTTGTAAACATTCTCCAATAATTTTTTTTTTTGTGTTTTTTGTTACTTCTGATTTACAATCAATTTGGGGTCTTTTATTTTGCACAGTTTATGAAGAATATTTTTAAAAATCTTTTTGTATTGTTTCAGTGACTCCTTTTAAAATAGTGTTTGTTTCACATCCTACAGAATGTGATCCTTCAGTTTGTTTTAATGCCTCCCAGCCGGACTGCAGAGAAGATCAATTTATTGTTGAAGCAAAACAGGAAGATCCCTGTTGTTTCTCTCATCTCTGTGGTAAGAAGCCTCTAATATTTTAATGGAGTGTTTAGGAATAGTCAAATATTTACAAAAACAGACTATAATTCTGAACCAAATAACTTAAGGCAGGAATTCTTGGAGAAGTCAGTGAGATTTCACACAGATCTGGCTGACTGGAACATAATTATTCTTGGGTTTGGGGACTTTTTCTTTGCAGCATAACTTTGAACATCATATTTGAACTTTGTTTAGTTTTTATATCCATAAAAACCTTAAAAGTTCTATTATTTGAGTAACAAACACAATACTGCTTGTTATATAGTCTACTAGATGGAATTCACATGTGCTAACTTTATAGCATTTAAAACTTTGTAAATGTCTGATCCTTTTTTGTTAATTTAGTTTGTGAATCCTGTATTGAGCCTGTTCCCTTGTGTAGTGAAGGGGAAATCCTCACTGTAGACCTGGATACCATACACTACTGCTGTCCTCATTACTACTGCGGTGAGTGTAACTGCTGTGAGCTCAGTGTGGCACCAGAGTCAGTAAAAATGACAGACAGGGTGGGGGATTGGACTGGATTCAGCAGTCAGGGCGGGCTATGGGTACAGACTCAGAGATCCAAAGGAGGGTGTCCACATGTGAGCTGGTTTCAAGCTTCTTGGTGTGCTCAGTGGTGGGCCAACAAACCCAGTCAGTGGAGTCTGGAGAGGTTATGTAGTTCACCAGTCAGAACATGGTTATTTTCACAGTGATCTAAATACCTGTATATTAATGTGGCACTGAATCCCATCCTTGGAGTATTGATATGCAATTGTTCATATATTAAACCACATTTAATAAAACAGCTTCCATGTTGTTTTTTGTTCTAAGACAACTAAAATCTCTTTTGAAAATCTTTGCTTAGGTTTTCATTCCAAGTATAATTCAGACGCTTAAGAAACACAGTAACATTTATATAAAAGAATGTTATTTTATAGTTTATCAAAAGTAATGTAAGCTGGAAAACATGAAGGAAAAATGAACAAATTCTCATATGTCTTTTCCCCTCATTTAGTTTGTGATGAAAATCTTTGTTCTGAGCCTCCTGTGATTTGCACAGATGACATGACACCTGTGAAGGAAAAAATACTTGGGCAATGTTGTCCAGAATGGCACTGTGGTAATTATTGCTTTATTCCTTACTCACAGCTCTCAACCAAAGCTAAGAGTTAGCTAATTGATTAACACAGTTTTCTTTATCTCTTCAGAATGTAGCTGTGAAAATGCTACCATGCTGACCTGTAAATTGGTAAGTGGTGTCTTTTAAATATTGTTAATAGTGGTGTTCCACTCTCTTACTCCTCCCTTTTCCACTCCTTGTTTCAAAGTTGTAAAGAGTGAATAGGGACAGGGTGGGATTGCCTTTCCAGTTCCAGCTCAAGCATGTAATTCCAACAAGTGTCTGCATAGTGTTGTCAACCATTCCTTGATGAAATTTCACTTTGTGTGTTTTAAGGTGGAAAAAGAAAAAAAGAAACTGTAATTTTATCCTGTTCAGTGTTGACATGAAATGATATGCTAGTGAGGCTTTCTACATAACTAATTCTCATTTAAAAATAATTAATGAGGTATGAGCTTTATGATTATATGTATCATCTGAAGAAATGTGTTATTTTCTCAATCATTTATGGTTTAGATTAAAATGATTTAACATTATTGAATTTAGCTGATATGAGAAGTCATAAATATTTCCCTCCTCTGTAGTTTGTCATAATAGGGACTGTGAGCTGGAAAATAATTATGAGTGAATGTTCAAACTCCCATTAATAGCATAGTGACCATATTTTCCTTATCCAATGCCTGAAGTTTATTCCTTATGTGAAGACTGCCTAACATAAAGCCTATTAAGGAATTTTAGATTTAAATAGCTTTCACCAATCTTTCAGAAGAAAATTCTTAGAAGGCAATCTTTTGCTAATATGTTTATTATTGAAAAAACTTTATATCTCAGGAAAAATTGCTGTTTATTGACTCTGCTATTCTATGCACCCCTATGGAAAATGAAGCATTTTTTTCTGTTTGAAGAGGTAAATACATTGAGTAACTTTGAACATGTTACTGTTTCTTGGGTTCATTGCATTTTTTCTCATTTATGAAACAAGGAGTGGAAGAGATGAAAGTAATATTTTACATTTTTAGAGAAAAATGGTCTGTGTAGTACTACATTTAATTGTGCATGACTCTGCAAACTTTTATCTTTTTATACTCAGGGAGAAGTTAAAAAAGTAGATAGCAGTGTTTCCAGTGCTTGTGGATGCACTCACTACATTTGTGGTAACTTTTTCATATTCCTCATTTTTGTGTTTCAGTTTTTAGCAAAAAGGGTGTGCAAAGAAAGCATAAATGGGACCACTGTAACCTTCTCAAATGTAATGCTCTTTTATCTTAATTTGATGTGTGTCTGTCTAGTTATGCGATGATACTCTCTTTTCTGAATGTGGTGCTTTGCCTGCTAAGCCATCCATTTTGTGTCTCTTCTGTCAGGGTGTGGGATTGTTGTAGAGCTGCCCATGCTTTCAGAGCGAGGTACAGTCTCTGTGGTGAGAGGCAGAGAGGAAACAGGCTGGGAATGGTAGCTGAGTGTGAGCAGGGCAGCTGCTCCTGGTCCGCTTTCAAGCACAAATGAGATGACCTCTCACACAGAGCCACTGACCTGCTCAGCCAGCACAGGAGGAGGTAGCCAGTCTTAAGGCCAGAGCTCTGCTCCCTTCCCTCACTCAGCTACCCATGTAAACCAGATTTCAGCTGCACTGTGCATGGGGGTGCTGAGGCAAGGTGCAGCCTTGGCAGCAGCCCAGGCTAAACTGCCTCCAAGAGCCAAGCACACATTTATGATACAGCCTGAGCAGACTACTGGCCCACAGGTATTTGGTGATATAGTAGTATGGTGATAGTAGTAGTAGTATATAGTAGTATATAGTAGTATTTGGTGATATAGTAGTATGATTCACAGAAAGGCTACATTCTGTGATGTGCAGAATAGCTGGATGTTAAATATTAAAACACTTTTAAAATAAGAACAACAGAATTTTTTTTACTTCCATTACAAACATCAATTTTAGGCAGTTTTTCATTTTGGATCATTTCCTGAAAGATAGAATACTTTTGCATTGCATAGGACTTTGCTCTACTTTTGTCTTAGCAGTGGTTCTGTTAATTTGTTTCATGGTTTTTTTTCTCCCTCTTCTTTTCGTTTTAGAGAAGGATGATGTGTGCATCTTCCAAGAGGTCACAGTACTGAATCCTGGACAGTCAGTGATTCAGTACTTGGATGGAGACCTTTGTTACACTGTACAGTGTTTACAAGAAAAAGATCAAAACACAGGCTACAATGCCATGCATTTCACAATGATGAATTGTTCCCAGCAATGTGAAGCTGTGAGTATCCTTAAAATACAGGAATGATGCAATTTGTGAGCACAACTGCACAACTAGGATAAAAGTTTTAGTGATGACTTTTGCTAGTCCTGTTTACTTAGCAAGAACTTGAGAACTTAACAGTGATGATGTGTATCTTGTGTCTACACAATTATTTTCAGAGGCAGTTTCTAGAAGCCTGCGTAACCATATCTTATCTGTCAATCCATCCATCCATCCATCCATCCATCCATCCATCCATCCATCCATCCATCCATCGTTTTCCTTGTTCTTCATTTCAGAAATCAAAGAATTTCCATATAATGTATGTTTTAAAAGTACTTGTTTGGTTTTTTTTTCCTTTCCTTTCTCTCCAGCATCAAGTATATATTCCTTCCTTCAGTCACCACACTTGTTGTGGTACATGTCAAAACGTGTCCTGCTCTTTTCACACAGAGAATGGAACACTGGTGGTGTATGAGGTAGGTGCCTCTGAACAGAGATAGGAAATAGATAATAGATAATAGATAGACAGACTGATACAATAGACGGGAGTCTGACAGGCATTCCTTAGTTAACTCATGCTGTAAGTCTTGCTTCATACCTTCTTACTGCTGGTTACATTCTTCGAGACTGTGTATGATGTATGACTGGAAATGAGTGTGTTTATCTAAAGACCTGCCATTTCACACATGGAAATATCTTATTGCTTATAATATTTTCTACAAAGATATTCAAATGTCATCATTTACTTAAGGCTGGATATGCTCTAACTGCAGAGCAGGGTTCAAATTGTAACTAAATTATATACTGTGATTTAGATGTATTGAGAGCTTCTGAGCCTATATCAGGACTTCTATGTCCCCCTCTTCTCAGGGCCCCTCTTCTCTTCATGCTGGTTACTATAGAAAGGAAAAGTGCAAATTGAGGCCCTGGGGGGGGTCAGGATCTTGATGGTGTGCTCCAGCATGTACATACACAGAAATTTAGATGTGGCCTTGACTTGGTCCATACTTCCAGTTGATTTCAGAGCAAAAGAAATGATTGAACTGGCACAGAGTCCTTTCATCCTGCAGCAGGACACCCATGCTCAGCAGCATGCTGGAGAGCAGAGCCATGGCTCTGGGGAGGAGTAGCCTCTGGTGGAGGATGGTCTTTGCCTTTTGCTACCTACAGGTGGTGTGCAGCAGAATTTCCCCTCCAGTTGGTGCTACAGTATGGGGGCACCACATTTAGACATTTCAGGCTGGAGACAAAGCTAAAGTGTTTTGGCTTCCCTGACAATGGCTTTATTTTATATATTCAGGAAGGAAGCACCTGGACCTCCAACTGTACCAGTTACAAATGTGCAAAGACTGCTGCAGGGGCTGTTGTGCTGGGGTCAAGTGTTGTCTGCCCCCCATTTAATGACACTGAGTGTACAAAGGTTTGTACTTTGGGTAAGGTAAGTGACAATAATGGCTCTGGAATTTGGCTTGTACTCCCCAACACGTGCAAGCTTCATGCACTTTCTTTAAATTAAAGAAGTGGTAAGTAAAAAAATGTAAATGAGCAATTTGCAGTCATTTCCTATACTCCTGTTTTCTTTCTGACTGACAAAGTATCTGTGAGGAGTGTGAAAGTTTGGCTTGGGTCTTGTTGATGACTGCTTTTAGAATATTGTGGAATTGGAATCATGCTTGACACAACACTATATAAAGTGCTAATTGCTATTCTTACTTTAGTTTGGAATAATAGTTTGCCAAGTTCATAGAACACGCACAATAAATAAAACAGATCAAGAAATCCAGAAATGCTCCCTATAAAAGTCAGCTATATTAAAAATTCCCTGAGTTGTGCAATGATTAGGAAGATGATGGAGTATTTATAAACTTTATTAACTCTTAAAATAAAATTTATGTAACATAACAAAAAATATCCACGGTATCTACCTACAACATATATTTAAAAGTATAAAGGTGGCGTATCCATATAAACTGCTTTGAAGAACATGTATTCTTCACAAAGATTGTATATTTGTTTACAGTTTAACTTCTAAGTTAATAATTCTCTTACTTTATAATACTTGAAAAATTTTTGCACTTGCAGTACATCCTATATTTAGTATGAACTAAAAATAATAATAAATATATATTTAGAAAGGGTAAGTAGCATTCCTGCCTTGACTACAGATTATACATGAGGTACCAGTCCTACTGATTCTTTCCATTTGTTTTTAAAAGTTCCTATTTTTTCCAATCCTGAAGAAAATATTCTATTTAAAATTAATTCCTGTACTACTATGAGTCTATTTCTGAATTTCTTCCTTGGAACCATTCTGGCATCATCTATTAGTGTCTTTCCTTTCTAATAATGGTTAAGATTTTAAGGTATGGAGCCCTAAAATTAACTTTCTGAATCAGTCTGACCTGTTTTTGAGAGACACTAAATAAATGCTTGAACTAGTAGCTGAAAAGAAAGCTTTTCTCACAGGCAGTTCAGGAATATCTGAGTTTAAGTGCTCGTTTAAGACGTTCCTGAACAATTTATTCAGTAATTTTTATGTAATAAGGTAAAAAATATATGCCCTCATGAAAATACAGAAGTTAAAAAATGTTCGTCTCTTGTCTGTTGTTATCTTAAGAGTTCTGTTTATGTTCTGTTGCCTGCTTGATATGCAGATCTGGACTACTCACATGCATTTTTGAAACTATCCTAATAAATCTCTGTGGTGGGGAAATAGATGGTAGTGGATGATACAAAAACTCTTACAGAAACTAAGTGACTTTTTGAAAGGAACTGAACACTACTGAACTTGTCATCAGTCAGTTCAGTTTCAGAGGCTGTAAAGAATTTGTGAAGCTAACCTTCAGCTGATACATATCCGTGTCATTTTCTTAATTTCAGAGACACTAATTTTTATTAGTTTGACATCTTTAAAACATGGAATGTCTTGAGACACAATTTCCCTTTGCATTGGGCCCAGATTTTTTTGCTATATTCTTCTTTTATTTTCCTAGAATGGAGGAATTGTGCAGACGTATAATGATGGCTGCTGCAAGACCTGTAAGTGATGAAGGCTGCGATATGTGCTAGTTTGGCTTTGGTTTTGGAGGGCTTATTTTTTTAACCTCACTTGCTGGGACATAAAGAGGGAAAAAGCATGCAGTTTCCCCTACAACTCACATAAAATTGTTGTAGTTACCTAACTACTCTTATTAAAAGGCCTTGCTTCATTTGGCTGCTGACTTGGTGATTTTTAACATTATTGTTCTGGAGTATAACCAAATCTCTCCAAATATAACCCATGGAAGATTAAAAGTTGTCTCAATGAAAACATTGAAAACATTCTATTATCTTTAAGTTGACTCTTAAATAGTGCCTATATTATCATCACCTAAAACAACAGGAGTATTTCCTCTTAATATTGATTCCTGATTCAATGACATTTTGTGATACATCTTCAAACTTAGCAATTTATTCTGTATCCCTAATATTTATTTTCTAGGCCCAAAATACTGGGAAGTTTTTCTTAAATCTGAAATGAAGAAAAATTACAGTAATACTGATGATAACATTGCTTATGTAAAATCAGCCTTTTAATATCTGAGTGTGTAAAGTGCGATGAAATGTGACTCAAACTGACATAAAGGTTTCATAATTTATGGAATTTAAAAAACTGATTGAGAAAAACTGGTTTTCTCTGCAGTTTTGATTAGAAAAATTTTTCTTATCTACGTATATAATTATGTATATATATATAAAACTGTTTTGTAAAACTAATTGCGTAGAGCAAGAACATGTCCAATATTACAGAAAAATCTTAACTCTCTTTTTTGGCCTTTTTTGTGTTCAACATTAGTGTAAAAACAAATTAGTCTTTGGAATTTTTGTATACAAACTTTTACTTATTATTATTGAATAGGAAGTCACAGACTTATAACCATATATTGCACAGTTGTTATATAAAACTGAAGTGCAATGTATTGAATATAATTTGGAGAAATAAGGGGAAGTAGTGATATTTATAAAGCACAGAACAATACCAAGTTTCCAAGCTATGCGAGTTTTAGAAAGTGAACTGCAAAGACTGTTGTTCCATTGTAACCAAAACATGCAAAATGAAAGGTATTTTGAGGCAACAGAATCTGTTTTTTTAATGACATTCACCCTAGTGAAGTAACACACCAGAATTGTATTAAAATCTTATTAATCAATAATCTTTCTCTCATGAGGTAAACTGAGAGGAAAAATATTTAAATCTGCCCCTCCAAAAAAAAAAAAAAAAATTAGGTTTGCATTATTTAGAAAATTAGTCTTAAAAATTTTGACTGCTTGTTCTCTGTGGACCAGGAAGATTTATAATTTTGGCCATATTCTGTGGCCTCAGGAAAGGCATTGTTATACTTCAGAAATACTTGCTGAGGTGGCTGCTAAAACCCCCAGATATCAACTATATGCTATTTTATTTTTATTTTGTTTTATTTTTAACTAAAAGCATGTGCCCTGTGGTGAAGCAGTTAAGATGAGTACTTACAAATAGAGCTTGCAACACATTGGGATTTTAATGGGAATAAATAACTTTTCTGAAAGAGCTTGATTTAATGCATGCAAAGTGAGTGCATATATTTAATTCTTACCTTGCCATAGAGAGATTCATTCCAAAAGTTTGGATTAAAAGTAAGCATTCCAGTTTTGTGTTAACCAGGAGGGTCATAAAGTGTAGGCCATCTTTAGTGAGGCTTGAAGCAGCTGCACAGTTTCTAAATTGTAGAAGACTAACAGGGAAGCTCATCATCTTTTATTAAAAGAAAAAATGCAGTTGGCAGTGTAAGAATTAATGAAGTGTCATTTATACAGAAATGTTTTTATTTCATGAGAATCTTCTATTCCTAATGATTCTGCCAGGTTCTGGAATGGGTCTAATACCCTTTGCCATTAGTCCAGTAGTGCCTACTGATAGTATTAATTGTGAACCAGGTATTATTTTTAATAACGTATTTTCTTTTTCTTTTTTTTTTTTTTTTAATAATAATGTAAGCACTGCTTGATATATGTGTCACAGCTGTCACCATCATTAAATGTCACCATGCAGCTAATGGTTCTGGGCCTGATACTGAGAGATGCTGATCCTCTGTTGGCCTCCTACACCAGGGGTTTTCTAAAGCCTGGTTGAGATTCACTGCTCAGCACCTGTCAGAATTAGGTTCATCCATTTATGGTATATGCTGCTGATGGTTATTCCTCCTGCTCATTGCTGAAATTGGTTTTATCACAGGAACTTACTGTACAGGGTAGTTTTAATAAGAAATGTTATTTAAAAAATATCATAATTCCAAATTCTGTTACCAAGAGATTCTGAATTTGATCCCAGGTCTCTAAATTTAGTGATGGAAATCTTTTTGCCTTAAAATAGAGCAAAAGTGTGTGTTACTGTCTGGTCTCACCTTTGCAGATATGAATTTATGCTGTTGTCTTGGGGTGACTGTATTTCCTCTTTGTCACAAATAATATATTTTACAAAGTTACAAAAATGTTGTGGGCAGGGGCGGGGAGGGGAACACAACACATACAAATACAACCCCATGGCAAGATATAATTTTTATAATAGAAATTAAAAATTGTTACAGAACTGTTGCAATGCACTCATAATTCCTCGCTTTTTAGGATAGGTAAGTCACAGAAACTCCTTACTCAAATAAGGAGTGAGCAAACAAAGCACATCTGATACTGAATGCAGATCTTCTTTACAGTTCAAGGTGGAGACAGAAAAGTGTAGCAGCAGAGCTTTCCTAAGACATCAGCATATGTTCAACATTCATATGTTGAAATGTTAGATATATATCTCTCTATGACTTGTGGCACTACAAACATTGCACTGTCTACACATACTCAAGCTGGCCAACACTCTCAGATGGAAATATCACAGAAATTATTTAAGTGTTTCTGAGTCAGGAAAAGAGAAATGTCAGAATCTAACAGCTTTGCTCATACAGTGATCTGTTAATTCAGTAACATAATTTTGTTTGATTGCTCAATGCACAGGTTTAAATCTAGCTGTACTCTGTGGCCAACCTGATTTTTCAGTACTCAGTGGAGCTGTGGTTGCAGAATATTTTGGTTACTCAGAGATCATTTCTCTTAAAAAAGTGCTCTCAAGTTTTGGGGAACAGAAGAGTTGTTTTTCTGTACACTCAGCCATAAAGGAAGCTCAAGAAACTGCTGAATAGTGCTTATTATTTTAAATTCTGTATGCCTAGAATGGTTGCACAGCAAAACGAACAGATCATTTTGATGGGTAGTGAATCAGGAGGTTTAAATAACTGCTGTTACACACATAGTAATAATGATGTGATACCATTTTTTATCTGAGTGAAGCATGAAAAATTTTATGTTTAATTGTTTCAGTATTATGACTTTTACTATGTTAAAAATGGCTTTTCAATGTACATCTTTGTTTTTCAAATAAAAAAAGAAACCCTCCTATCAATATTTCCAAGACTGAACATAAAAATTCAGTATTTCCCTCATCCTAGATCTGTATGCTGACTGCATATGCTACATGCATCAGATCTGGTGATAAAAAGTGCACCATATTCAGCAAATAAATGCATGTCTTCAAAGAAGCTTTGAAAGACATCTTTCTTGAAAATATATTGAAATAATATAATTATAATTAATTTTAATCATGCAAAATAGCATGAAGTTTATCAAATTCACAGCTTCACCTTCTCCAATGTTAAGTTCTGAAAATTTTATAAAAGTTGGGATCAAAATCCTATTTGCATTCAACATTCCCAATAAAACAGATTTAATTCTAATACTATTCAAAATTACTCAAGACAATTTGTTTTCTAATTGCTTATATTTCTCTTGCCATATATGCAATGTAGAAACTATTAATAGTTTATAATTTAAAAAATTTGCATAGCTTATTTGGGCCACTTGATGCTCATTTGTGGCAACTAAAAATAGATAATACTTCACAGGAACTCTTTATTAATAGATCAGGTTTAAAAAGAAAATTATGGAAGTAATAGTTTCTGTGTGTAAATTAATGAAAACAAAGTGTAATTATTTAAATTATGTTTATATTTTTACTTTATAAAGAAGAAATTACAGTAGAGAAGATGTATTGATTCTGTATACATTTTTTGTATTTTATCAGGCAAAAAGGAGGAAAGGATTTGCCAGAAAATGACAATCAGGACAACCATAAGAAAAAATGACTGTATAAGTCAAAGCCCGGTAAGAATAAAAGTGCTGTTTCAATGCTGGGCCCGTGGCTTGGCAAACCAAGTATTAAGAACTTGGTTATAACTAATAACAAGCAACAAAAAATGCTGCTTTCTTCTCAAAAGCAGACCCTTGGCCCTAGGAATGTTATCCTGTCCATAAATGGAGTAAAACTAGCTATTTCTATTACTGAAAGACTGAGCCCTCCTACCTGGAGAAACATCTGGCTTCAAGTGAAAATTACAGACCATAATTACTTTAACTAATGAAGGCACTGAACCTTTTAGTGTGAAATAATATCCTGCTCTAAAAGAGGAGTAGAAATGTTTCAACTTGAAATGTGATGGAACACTGCTGCATTCCTCTTTGAAGACCTTTATGCTTGTGGCTTCTCCCTCACATAGTGTGGGTTTCCGTGTCATAAATTCATGATCCCATTTATTTCTGGGTCTGCTTAAGACATCTTATTTCTCATCTTTGGTGTAGCCCCATCTACAGGATGGATTTCTGAGCAGCAAATGTGCTTCTCATGTAGCACTTAAAAGAGAAGCAATTGACAAAGTATCTCAAAACTTCTAAAAGGCCTCTGGCAAGATTCTGTTGAAGAACCTAACCAGTCATTAGGGAGGTGGCAAAATGTCGTCACATGTTAAAAGCCATCCTGATAGAAGGTCAACAGTTCAAACACGTTCAAATTTTATATGAGTGCATGGTGTATTTATTTAGTTTTAGAAGGATTGATGATGAGGGAGTATAAATATATAGATGAAATTAGAGTGATTTGCCATAGTTAAGGTAAGAGTCTGGAGAGCTTCACAGTTACTTCAATAACTTAGGCTGAGACAGCAATATGACAAAATAAAGACATGGTATTGACTAAACAAAGAATATTAAAATGAAAGATTTAGTCAAAACTCACAAGTTTTTAAGCTAGGCAAAAACATCCTTGCCCTTTCATCCAGTTCTGTGATGATCTCTGCTCTCCTGCAGACAAAAAGGCTAAGAGCTATGGCGTTTAGGGGAATGGATAGGCAGTGGAAACAAACTCCTTCTAGTGTCTCTTAGGACTCAGTGTTGCAGTAGTAGAGAGAGTGCTCTGTGCAGCTGTGGCCTACACTGCTGCAGTTGCACATTGCTGCAGAGCTAAAGTGTTCAGAGAGGAGCAACAAGAATGTTGGCCAAGTCATGTCTTGAATGGCACAATGAATAAAGCCTTCCTTTTTATGACTTTCTATTTTAAACACTTAATCTTTTCTTCCCTCTCTACCGACCTTCCAAAAAGACCTACCATCCCACTATCCCACCTCCATCTGTATTACAGCTCCCTTTTCCCAGTATCTCCTTGTTCCCGATTTCCTGGATGGCTGCAAATCCTTCACACAGTTCAGATTCCCTTTCCCTTCACACAGAAGTACCTCTAGATTTTCATGTCCTCATACCCTTAGTTCCCCTTCCTTTCCTCTCCAGCTCCCCCACTGGCACTCTTTCTCAACTGTGATTTTGGCCCATCAAATGGTGGTGTCTGCTGTGACTGACTGGGAGCTACGTATGTGTTCTTGGCCAGATTACTGCTGTCAAACTTTGGGTAGGGCTGAGCATGCTTACCTTTAATTAATTAATAACTGGGATTATTGGTGCATAGGACAAAATCTTTTTTTACTCCTGTCAAATCTCAGGAAATTTCAAAGCTCTAAGAGTAATCTTTTGGTCTAACTCATATGGGTATGGCACATTTCATCACAGGCTTGGAAGGGAGTGGCTCAAAGCAACTTTCATACGCCCCACCTGCATAAGAAATCAGATTAAGTCTGTCACAAAGCAAACTAGACCCAGTATGGCCATCCTTGATTTCCCACCATTTCAAATCTGCTTAAGTTTAGTTAAAAAGTGTAATTTTTTTTTCTGTCTACATATCCACTAAGAAAATTCTTCACATAAAGTAGCAGTGAGAGAAATCTTTGCTCTGCTGAAGCCTAGAGAACAAATAATTTTCTAAATAGCATGTGCAGCTTGTTTGTTACTGCATCTACTTTTTGGATATATTTCTTTGCGTGATAACACAGCCCTCAGACACAAACAGTAAAATAAAAAAGGGAAAAGCTTTTTCACTGATATGCTTTTCCTCTTGAATCTTCAAGGAGAAAGATAAACTTCCCTTCATTTTACTTAGAAGAATTTAACTTTTAATCAATGAATATGAAAAGGACATGGATTGAGCTGTGCTGTTTCAAAGTTATTAATTTTTAAACTGGGGATTCAGTTTTGGTATCCATAGTACAAGGCTGAAAAAAAAAATGTGATCAAACAAAAAAGAAAAGTTTAATTAAAAAAAAATTATTTAAAATGTGGCTAAACTTAGAATGAATGAATTTTAGAAGATAAAATAATTTTTAAGACCAAAGTCTTTTTCAAATATAAAAATGGGTTTTAATCACAAAGAAGTTTGAAATGTAATGTTTTTATTAAAAAAAAATTTGAGATATCTGATTTTTATTCTTATTCTCTTTTATTTTACTCATAGGTAAACGTGGCTTCTTGTGATGGAAAATGCCCATCTGCAACAATTTTCAATGTCAATATTGACAGCCATCTAAGATTCTGTAAATGTTGTCGAGAAGTTGGAACACGAGTCCTGACTGTGCCCTTGCGCTGCTCAGGAAATGGCACTGAAATTATGTATGTCATTCAAGAGCCTATAGACTGCTCATGCCAATGGAACTGAACATTGCTGTGGACCTGATTTAGCTTTCACCAGACACAGTTTTTTGGTCATGGATGACTATAGTACTCTGTAGGGAAATAAATAAGGCATCAGTTATGCTTTATAATGTAACTTTCCCCAAATTTAGCAAAGACTGTTGTTGCTCTTCAAATTGTCTTTGAAAATATTGTCAAGTACAGAAAGAAAAACATAAATCCTTTTGAACAAGGTGTAGTTTGTCCATCATTTATTTCTATTCAGTGGCTTTCTGATGAGGTGGTGAAAAAAGCTGGGTAATTTCCAGTGTTTTAAAGGTTTGGATTGCAGATACCTATCAAAGTTGAGAATTTCTTAGTGATTCATTTACTTAGAGGTCTCCAGTTGAAAACCATACCCCTCCCATGTTTAAATGGGAAAGAAGCATGGTAGGATTTTGAGAATGACTGCATTAATTTATTTTAAAACTAGTGGGTTCAACTGTAACGGTTTTTGTCTTGCTCAAAAATCTACTTTTGTCCATTAAGTGATGGATGCTGCTTACAACGTAAGTCACTGAGAAACAACATGACTGTGATCTGTAAGTACTTGCAGGAAATCTCCAGAGTACATAGCAGAATCATAGAATCTTGAAACCTTAGACATGCATTTAATTCTTATGTATATTATAAATACAAAGCATGAATAGGTAAAGGCTGAAGAGTTATAGATTCTGTGCCTTAAAAATATCTGAAAGCCATTTCTGCTATGAAGGTTTCCATTTTATATGCATTTTATATGCATTTTTTCACTTTTCACAGAAAAGAAATTGGCTCTCTCCTAGATATAGAATAAGATTATATGTATATATATTTATTTAAAAAAACCAGGATACTGCACATTTTAAATATTCATAATGAATTTTGTCTTTTTTTTCCAGTCTGAAGATTTGCGTTCAATATATGCTTTAATTTTTTAAAAAAATATAGATATTTAGACTATTGACTGAATTTAGGAATCATAATTTTTGAGTCCAGGAAAAAATCAAGTAAAATAAATGTTTTGAAGGGCTTAGGTGAGTTATTCTTGCTCAATCAAGATGTAAATATCCATGATTCAGCACCTTAAAGTGAATATAATCTCCCTTTTATTAAACAAACTCCATAACCTTCTTTTAAAAGAAAAGGATAAGTTTAAGCTTGTTTTTAGAAGATTACTTTGCTTCATAAACTCACTGAATGAAAATTACTCAAGTTACAACAGTATTTTCCTTATCAATTTTCCTTTTAATTGACTCAGAATTAAAATTCTTTTCTAAAATTTGAAAACCTTCTGATAAACAACTTTAATTTCAAGCTGTCATCATTTAATTACAAAAAGGTTGGATTATCACAAGGGTTATTACAATGAAATAGAAGCAATATAAAATTTTAAAACTGCCTTAAAATCCAAAGCTATTTTGCTACTTTGTGTGACAAATCTTGAATTGTTTGCTTCATTCAGTTTGATGGCTTATAAGAAAATAGCTTATACAGAGAAATCTGTCATTTTTAACAGGACTCATCTACTGATCCATATCATTAAAAATAGTGACTTGGTTTAAAAATTAAATAACAATCCATTTAAAATATCATAAAAATATTTAACCATTATAAAGAAATAGTGATCACCTAGTGATCAAAACAAAGTGACAAATTCAGAAAACATGTGCTTCATCTGCCTGTTTTTATGATTTGTAAGGCAGGTATTTCGAGTTGTATTATATACCAGGGCCTAGAACCAAAATAGTCTCTGATACTGCTGTCATAATTTGTGTACAGAAACTTCATGCAGGCAAGAAATAGAAGTTAAATCATAATCATAGCTGTAATGTTTATGTACTCGTACAGCAAATTAAAGGACAACTTTTAAAAGAAAAATACTTTTGTTTTTTGAGATAGAGGTAGGAATCCTGTATTTGCATTAAGAGAGTTTGGCCCAAATCTACTTAATGAATTTAGTATTTAATAAAAAGCAAGCTCTCAAAATATAGCATTTTTCCATATAATCATCAAACGTTTTTGTTGAACAGCTGTGGCCTTTTATAAGCCCTGAGCCTTTCTACGATTTAGAACTGTGTTTGTAATTGAAAAGAATTTAATAAACATTATTTTGCAGAGTGATAATAAATCAGTGTTGGTGCAATTAATTAATCTTTGCCACTAAGATGTATGCTAATGCAAAACCTTAGGAAAACCTGGAAATTCTAAAAGAAGTTATGCTTAAAACTTCATGACAACCTGTAATAAGATAAATGGTATTAAAATATTTTTGTCCCAAGTAGACAATTTTATTTTTTTAAATAAAGCAATCAGAAGGAACTGGGTAAGGATTCTCCCTGAAGCCTGCAGCAAAACCTTACATCTTCAGTGGAGCTGGATTGGGTGACTCTAAGGTTGTCTTTCATTTTGCAATTAAACTTCAAGCTTGGGCTGCTTTGGCCTTGTCCGAAAGCAAACATCTATTAAAACTCATGAACCATTTCCTGCACAGGCCACCCAGCCCTTTTAGCTCCAGGAAGGTGACACTGGCACAATGTGATGTGTTTTATACAATGTGAATGAGCCCTTGCAGGCCTGGCACCAGAGGGGTTTCAATGAGCCTGCAGTGTGGCAGGGCTGCTCTGCTCCACGCATTTCCTCTGCCTGCAACTGAAATATTGACATATATGCAGTTTATGGTTCTGTCTTGGCTTTCTCACGTGTCTTCAACTCTGCATTCCTGCCTCAGTCCCTACTCTCAAATTTTGTGTAACTCTGACTGCACAATTGTCTTGTGAGCTGCCTTGGAAAGTTGATCAAACCTTATTTTGTTAAATACCAAAACTAATTAGCCTGTTTATTACTGACTAAAAGAGCTTTAATACCCTCAGAGTTCCCTCCCTTTTACCCTCTCTGAAACTAAGGCTAGAATAATGTCTACTCCCCTAAAAAAAAGGCTGGGAATGCATGCTTCTGAAACTCCCACACTGTCACTGAAAAATGCCAGGAACTGTGCACAGCAGCTGGATGACAAAATTCTGTTTCAGATGTGGCTCCTTTCCTCCTTCTTTCACACTCTATTTTCCTGACACTAATTTTTTCTTCTGTTTATCTTCTGCATTGCTGATAAAATCATGTTACAGCACCTGTAATTATTTTTTATAATTATTTTCTTTTATTATTATGCATTAGTTCTGTATAACTCTTTCCCTCTCTTTGTCTTCCATCTCACCTTTTATAAGAATTTAAAAGACAAATCCAATCTCCAAGTACTACAGAGATTCACCTTTGTGCAAAACTTACTGCCAAATAAACACGTAGATGCAACTCAGGAATACTATGACAATGGCAAACATTGACTTGAACTAATTGTTTTAAGTTTTGTCTCATCAAAACCTTTTCCAGATGCTACCTTGATATGCTGCTGCTGCTGGAATCAGGTATAGGTGTATGTCTAAAGGAAAAGTCCCATAGGGGTGTGTTTTAGTATAGGGGACAAAGCATAAATGAGTTTTCACACATAACCACAGCGGTATAACCACCATGGAGGGCAAAGCACAAAGGCCAGAACATGAGCAGAAAATTTGTACAGTTACACACTCCCAGCTATTCTGGGGAATACATTTTCAAAAAAACATTCACATCATGTGGGTAAGAACTCTTTTGAGGGGTAGACTTCAACACTTTTATGCAAGAGAAGAAAAGGTTTTTATTGAGAAAAGGTTACGGTGGAGAGGGTTTGTTCCTAACACTGTATACTAAATTTTGTCTAATCTTTCTCTAAATGCCCAGTGGAATGTGCAAGCCACCTATGGAATAAGAAAACTTAAAAAGTTATCTATCCCTTAACAGGTCACCACAGTTTAGGGAGAAAAGGTATATTCAGAACTGAAGGACAATGACAACAATATCAAATAAGGTACATTGACTGGACCTTGGCAACCACATACTGATTACTTAAGAGCTGTAATTTTTCTCTATTTGGAAAAATAATTCTAGGTATGGACCAATTAGATGGTCCTATTTCGACTGAAATCACTGGTAACTGATTCCCTAAGATCAGAGATTTAAGAATCTTGCTTCAAGGAGGGAGTCTGAAAAAATGTCTTATACATGCAGTTTCTTGTTTTATGAGTAGTTTTTGTATGGGGGAATTTGAAGGGCTGCTTCTGTACTGCTGTCACATTCTGGAGAAAAGCAATAGTGAATGATGTTAAGACTTAATCATTAGAAATGCTGAATAAAAGGAATGTGGTTGTGTTTTGGGGAGTGTTCTTTTGATTAAGGTGGAATGTGCCACATACATGCAATTTATTGGTGTTAACACAGAGAGGACTCCTGCTGGTGTCTTGAAAATCAGTTTGTTAATAAAGCCTCCCTTTGTGCCTGAGGACTACAAATTGCTCTGGAAAAAAAAATGAGCATATCTGCTTTGCAAAACAGCTGAATAGGCAGTAGCTTACTTTTGTCATTGATTCTAAAATAGCATTCAGGTGATTACACCCCTGTGCTCTGCTGCTCTGACAGGGGGATTGACTCACTGTTTTGAGATGAGGGGTTTCATTGCAGCAGCTTTTGATTTACTACATGTGTCTTTGAGTCTGGATAACATAAAAGCTCCAAAATATTATTTTTCTGGTGAGAGTAAGTGCGCCTTATTTAGTACAAGTTCTGAATAAAGCTTTAGCTGAAAATTTTATTCCTTATTTCACGATTCACAGTAGTGGGATACAGGTTTTAGTAAAAATTAGGAGCAACCCACTGAAAAACAAGATACTGTCTCAAAACAGAAGTATGATGTGATGATGACAGCTGAGAAAATACAAAGCATATATTATGAGTTTTGCTCATTTTTATGGTACACATATACCATGACACTGATCTTTATTTATTCCATAATCAGTAAAAACAATTATCAGCTCATTAAACTGATTTAATTTCAAAGAACATTGTGGGAAACTAATTTTCTATTAAGAAGATTAATTGGGAATTGTTAGGGCGCTGGGAATTATACTGAGGTAAGTTCAGCTCAAATTGCTGCTTCAGATCTGGCCAAAGATGAATGTCACACAATATATTTTTTCTGAGACAAGTTCTTGTTCAACAGCCTTTAGGAAATAGATCAGTGGTCCTACTGCTATGAATTCTTCTCTATTCTTTATTTATAAATGCTTATTCTGGTGACTTTGTATGGGACCCCTATAAGGTCTTAAGAAATACCAATGGTTCTGCAGCTGTCCTTAGTACTTCTCCAGAAATGTGTTTAAAGGCTAATTTTGTACACTGACCACAGAACACCAGGATAGAAATGTGTACTGGAGAAAACAACCAGAATCTGAAGCAAAAGTAGCACTGGTTGCTATGAATTTTGATCTGGTAATCATATAAAAACTAAAAAACTTTTTTTACACTGAGGGGTTTTTAAACGACCAGTGCACAACAGGCACATCCACAGTTCACTGAAATTAAAGAATCTCAGGAAACTTGATATGAGGCTTGGGAAGAGGCAGGGCCAGAGCAAAGACACACATCTCAGTGCACAATTGGCTGCCTCTGTATCCCTGTGAAGTATAAATGAGTGTATTAGATTTTCCCTCCTTAGGATATTCTGACATTATTTTGCTTTGAAGCTGTGGTGATACAAGCACTTACGAGTTACTGGGGCTATAACATTTCTTTCTCTATGGATCAACCAATTCTGCTTCTGCTTTTGTTAAAATATTTATTTAAGGTAAGAAAAATACTCTGTTTTTGGGGGTGGATAACTAGCCAAAGTGTTGATTGAAAAGTGTTGAAAATTGATTATTTGTGATTTGGACTGGTTTTTTTCCCATTGTTCTAGCAGTCACAGGGAGCTCTCATTTAGTGCTACTGAACATTCCCTGTCTTCCTCCTATTTAAAGAGTTGGAAGCTCTTTTGAGATCTTTAATCTGCTTTATTGCCTGCTGCTTTGGGTATAATGTTCCCCAGAAGAAGTAAGACATTGCATCACCTTTAAGTCACCTTTTAAACAGGATGGTGGGAATTCAGAGCTTTAATGAGTTCATTGTCATAACTCTGATAAAAATCAGACCCTTGGAGATGACTGTAAGAATAACATATGAAAATTGCATATACAGTGTCAGTTTTCCACCACTTGCAATTTAAGGACTTCTTGAGATGGGTGTATTTACTTTGCAATTTGTGAGCTTCACCGTGGTTCTCTTCTGCAAACTTGAACTTCTATGAACATGAGTGGGCCCCCTCTGAAGCTTGAAACTTGAAACTCTGAAACCCCTTGAAACTTTTAGTACTCATTTTAAGCTTTGTCAGATAAACTACTTACTTTGTGAAGAACTGCCTTTTTTTTCATCTTCTTTAAATCTGGAGTGTACCAGCTGTGTTTCATCCATCGCAGTGCTTGTACTTGAAGAGAAAATGAGAATCGATCTCTGCTCACTTTTGGCTGCTTAAGATGTTACAGATCTCTGCTGTGTTTCCCCTCAAGTGCATCTTTTTCAGACTGAGAAGCCCACTTGTGTCTTACATTGAGAAGCAGTCGATAGCTGAAGTCAATAAGTGTTGTTTAGGTCTCCTGCCTCCTGAGTAGCTAGCCTGGAGACAGATTGAAGCTTAGGTCTCTTTGGTCAATTTAATAATTTTGGTTTTATTTTTTAAATTGCTGCAGTCTTTAGATAGGGGCCTAAAAAGTATGCTGGAAAGGTGCTGGCACAAAAAGGGAACGTTCTAAATCCCTCTCAGTAGGTAAAAGTATGGAAAAATTTCTGTGTACATTTGCAAATGCAGTTCTTGTTTTTTTAGGTCTAGTAAGGATGTATTTATGTATAGTAAAATGACACACAAATGCTGGTGGTGGAAAATTATGAAAATTGGTTATTTCAGTTATTGCCAAATATATATTTTTTATCTTTAAAATCAGATTGGCCTACCCTTTGGATTGTCTAGACTAGAGAGATGGTATTTTCAGGGAATGCAAGCCAGCTATACCCCCAATTTACTGAATTAAAAATGTGCACATTTTCCTGGAAAAACATTGCTTAAACACTTTTGTGTGTGCCATCAATATTATAAGTTCATTGTGTCAGTTCATCCCAGAGGTGGCATGTACCCTCTTGTAAAGGATTTACAGAGTTTAAAGGCTTTATAAACTTTACAAAATTTATACTTCACAATGTATAATTTAAACTCTGAACACTGAGATATTGATAGATTTATAGTTATGTTAGCTATTCATTAATTAAAGGAAGTTATGTTAAGCAAAACTGAATTCCAGAGTAAGTTATGTTAAGCAAAACTGAATTCCAGAGTAAGTTGTACTTTAAAAAAATAAACAGTTGAGTGTTTATTGCTTTTTGGTTTGGTTTGGTTTGGGTATTTTTTGTGTATCATTGATTGCTTTACAGGACAACGCAAAGTAATGCAATAATAAAAGTCCTTTTATTTTAGTGTCTTAGGGGTTTGTATTTGATTTTTATTTTGGTTTAGCTTTTTGAACTAGATTTTAAATTCATTGCTAAAGATGGCATTTATTTGTCATTTTCCTTAAGAAAGCATTTGTCTCTATTACTCAAGAAAGAAAAAATGGCACACAGAAGACAAAACTGCAGTCTTTTAAAAATGTTTTGTGGTAGGGATGGGCATCACATGAACCAATTTCTTTGAATGTTACATGTGATTCAGGTTTATCTTAAACTAGAGCGAAGCAGCCCGTAAGTTTTTGGTTCAAAATGAAACTCAGAGAAGGAACCTGCTTCCCTGAAAAGTTAAGCCAAGGTCCTTTGAAGGCAGGTAAAATTACCAAAAAGATAGTGTCAAAAATTCAGGATACTTCTGTCTAGAATGAGTTCACTTCTGCAAGAAGCTGAAGTACTGGATGAAATTTGCATTGCCATGGTAAATTAGATTGCCAGGGAGGTGTTTAATAAATTATTTCTTTACCTCTTGAAAACAGTTGTTTATTATTCTGAAATATTTGAAAATTTTGAGAGTGATGCCACTAAAGTTTTTAATGAGTACCATAAGAATAGGACTGAGACCTCCTCACTGCCTGTAACTGTGGTTGCAGCATGAACATTGCAAATGAAATCTCGGACATTGTTTCTGACATAAAAAAATGACAGGTTCCTGTCATATTTGGGTCAGCTGACATGATTATTCCACCTCTGCAGAGAGAAGAAAACTAGAACCTGTACCTGCAGAACTTGTAAAAATTAGGAGGCCTCTGTGTGTAAAACAGTAGAGCTGGGGATAGTGGTCCATGTAAAAACTATTGCTAGCTGACAAGCTCTAGGTAAACTTAGTTAAAATTGACAGAGTTCAATTATTTATTCAGAGGTGTGTTTCCTGCATTTTCCACTAAGCTGCATCCATGTATGTCTGTGTTACAGGGTGCTCAGTGCCTAGAGTGTGACCAGGAGAAAAAGCCTGCTAGAACAGCTCTGGTGGAGTGGACTGAGCTGCCCAAAGGAGAGGATCCAGACTATTATGTTGTGACATACCAGCAAGCAGATGCTTTCAGTCAAAAAGTATATTTTATCAATCTAAGCAATAAGTTGTTCCATGTTATTTAAGCTGTAGATACCAGTAATAAGTAGCACCGTGTGTTTGTTTGGTTTGCTGGTTTTGTCTTGGAAAAAAAAAAAAGTGAATAAAATTTGGAAAAAAATTACTGGATTTTTAAATTGATGCCATTTATGTGTACTCTTACAGAGTCCTACTGAAGCCAGTGGGACTTAAAAGACCCATGAGTATCCTGCTGAATAAGGATGGATAGTCATATGCTCAAAACTAAGAATATGCAAGTTCTTCAAGGTGCTGTGGTTTAAAGGAGGAGTCTAATTTCTCCAGGAGAGGCACAGACCCTACCCCTAGATCTCTGAGGGAAGGCATTGTTCTTATTTTGAGCACGGGGTGTCCTGGAATGTAAAGAAAATACGGGAATTTTTATATGAAGGTGTTTGTTGTTAATGCGATTTCTAAAAGGCTTTGTTTTAAATGCATCAGATACTTTGCAGTGTAACTGCAGCCCCAAGTTTGACCTGCAGCAATATAAGCTCTCCTTCTAAAAGCTTCATAGATCACTTAAAAACTGTATTTTTATTACTTTCACTATATTCAGAAATTCTTCTAACTTGCAGAATGTAAGAAACATTTCTAAAGTTGGATGGAAACCTGTCAGTACTACAGTTCAGCTCGAGGAAAGTAAGAAGTATGATATTAGGATAGAATCCCTGAAAAATGGCCAAATCTTAAGTGTAAAATCATTTAAGACACGTAAGTTGAGTAACACAAAAATATTTTGGTATCTTTATAGTTATTCTAATACTGAAGATTAAAAAGTACAGGTTCAAATCCTGAGGTTACTCATGTATTTAGAAACTTTGAATTGATGTATGTTTTCAGCCACAAAGTGTCAAAGGAATAATTTTATATAATGTGTTTGGTTGATGTAACAATTCTAAAATATGGGACTGATGTAAAAGTTTGTGAGATTTTTTTAATATTACAGGTTTGGTTATACTACAGTAACTCTAGGAGAAGAAATTTATAAAAGAGGACCAAGAGAAAGTTACTTAAAGTCTGGGAATTTCATAATAATGTAAGGTCATGATGGTTTGTCTTATACAAATTTTAAAAATTTAAAATTTTTGTTTCAACTTTATAGCAGTCAGTCATTAAAAAGGGTTAATCTTGAAGATCTTAACATTATAACTAACTGGGACAGTCTGTCTGTATAAGAATTTATGAGTTTGTCCACTGAACTTATAAAAACTTCCTTAATAGCTGTAAATCTGTTCAGGACCATAAGTCCCACTGGTTAAAGGGGCTTCCCAATCTTAACTTTGTCAATTAAAATACTTTATAGCACTACCTTTGTACATATTGCAAGCTCATAATAGCTTTGGGATACAGACTAGAACCTGAATTCAGACAACAAAATGGGAAAAAATAAGTAGTAAGTTGGAAGCATTGCAGGAGCTGTCGACTGCTCAAAGAACATTCAGCAAACTACAGGGAATGGTTATGCTGCTGATGTGTTACTGCACTTAACATCTATTGCTTAACTGATATTCTATCAAAATATGTACTTTTACAGCTAAAACACCTCTTAAACTGTGCACTTTCATCTCTGCTTGCTTCAGACATAAGCAAACATACTGTGCAAGTAAAGAAAAACATTACTTTCTTAAATGAGGCTACATTTCCTTCTCATCCCTTCTCAAAAGAAAAAAAGTAATAATACTGATAAAATACATTTAAGTTAATTATTCCTTTGTGGTAAAAACAGTATTTATTTTTGCTTTTTCTACTAGGTGGAATTTCAGAAAATGACATCAAAGTATTTGTAACAGCTACTACAGTGTCTTTTAACTGGAGCATGATGATCAAAGAATTTTCAGTTTCTCTTTTCCTGAATGGTACTTCTCAAATTATAAAAAGACCCAGTGGATTCTTTGTATGGAGAAATTTGACACCTGCCACCATTTATACATTCAAGTTTATATTTGAACAATTAAATCTTGCATTTGTAAATGTGTCTCAGTCACTGGATATTCAAGCTGAAACAGGTGTATATTAGTTTCTTGTTGTCACAGTGAATGCAAGGTAGTACTGCATATTTTCCAGAACAGTTAAGAGTAAATTTTAAAATCCTGAATTCTATTTTACATATTTTAGTAGATATGGATGTCATTTCTAGAAAGGGGAAATAAATGGAATGTTAATGATATAGGAAGGTTGTTTCTAATTAATACTTCTTAGTAGTTTAGGAGCAACAATTCAAATTTGAATGTGAAAATATTTTAAGCTACCTATATTTTTGCAGTTTAAAATAGAGTCAAGTCAATGCTGAAGTTAAGCCTTGTAATTATTGGAGTGTATGAGTTGAATTTGCTATGTACTTTCAATGAAAAGACAAAGAAATTCCTGAGTTTGATAAGGATTTAGAACACTTTCTGCAACATTCAAAACTATGGGTTTTTCTATTTTTGAGTGGCAAGCTTAGCTGTGCTGTTTTGTTAGAAGGGCTGTGAGGAAGACAGGGTTCTGAGGATATCATGTCTTAGTTGTGTATCCTCATTCCTTTAAATGTGCTACTCTCATAATGCAACTTAAAATCTTTAAAATTAGATACACAAAAGGAAGAACTATATACACTCAAATTCAAGGAAATTATGATTTTCCTAATCTCAAGCAGATATTAAAAGCAAATTATTTGTTAAATTCATTTTATAATTAAAAAAAATGGAACCACCAGAAACGAAACTTAAAAATCAATTTATTTTCTAGAGTATGACAAAGATTAATGGATCTCTTTTTTTTCTTCATTGGGTTGGAGTTGTAGCTTTTAATTCAGTCAGTCAAATTTTTAAAACACTCATGACTTTGAAGGAGTGTTGCTTTACAATTACTGAATGTTTTGGTGGTTAAAATCATGACTTAATTAAATGCTGGTGTCCTCAAATTGTCTGTGTAATTAGAGATATCAGTACCACTGCTTGCTGCAGTAATACAGCATATCTTAAAAATCCTGTCCTTGCTCACCTATAGGCACCTGTTCCCAAGGGTGGGTGGCATTCCAGAGCAGCTGCTACCGAATGGGTCAGGAGAGCAAGCCATGGAAGGTGGCACAGCAAATCTGTGAATCCTCTGTGCAAGGGGCACATCTTCTTGACATAGGGAGTGAAGAAGAACATGGATTTGTGTTGTCATATCTCCAGAAAATTAGTCGACTAATCATGTTATGGACAGGTCTTAATGACCTAAAGGTCAGTATATTCTATCTTCTTTGTTATTATGGATATGGAAGCAGGAGAACTTTGAAATAGAGAAAACAATCCTTTGGAATAAAAATTACTAAACAGTACTTTGGTTGTTTGTTCATATAGTTACTAGTTATTAGTTGAAGGACCACTGTTTCTTCCTATTTAGAAATACTGAAAATATTTAGAAGGCCGTAGCTGGGGAAAAGAACCACATAGTGTACACACTTAACCTGCAAATTTGTGTGTATGTGTTTCTGTATTTTCCGGGGTTATTATTTTGCCTGTAGGTGGTGCTACATTACCAGATTTTATATCTCAGTCTACACGCACTTGTTTACTGTGACTATTTAAGTCCGAGGTTGGCTTTCTCAGTTTTGCTGCAGGGCTGAAATGCTGAGCGTTGAGCTTACTGATGTTTGTCCAGTACAGGTAGAGCAAGGTATTCTTGTAAAATATTTCCTGTTCCTCGTATTCAGAATATGAACGTTCTTAATGCCATATCTGCTGTTACAAAATGATTCAGTGTCATGGGGTGTGTGTGATTTGGGAAGAACTACAGACATAAATAAAAATGTTGGGAAAGCTCATGGAAAGATGGAGGCACTGTGCCAGAGATCTGGGACCTGGGCTTCTGTGATCTGGTTTAGTGAAAACTCACTTTGTGCTAAGTATAGAAAGCTGGCCAATGTTTTTTGGTTTAAAAAAATCCACACTCTGAAATTTAATTTTAATATTATTTTGGTACAATTATCTAAACATCATATTAAAATGATTTTAAAATTATTTTACTGTGAAAGTAGTTAAACCAAAGCAAACATTATGTTTAAAAGCAGGAGTGGTGTCACACCACATGTCATAGAGACAAAAATTCCTTTTTGTAGACTCTGTTAAATAATTGGGCCACAGAAACAAGTCAGAGCGGGATAACATGCAGACTGAGGACACACAAATCTATCTAGGTTAGGGAAGCACTGTAACCATCCTGGTTAGTAAAGCACCAGGAATATATGCACTTTGCATGTAATATTATTTTGCAAATATGACTCTAAAGTTGCTTGTCAAATTAAGTTTCATACCACAGTGACATTCATTGTAACCAGCTTGGAATTTTAGAAATAAGGTAGTGTTTGTAAGAGGCTGTCAGAAATAGATGTCCCATATATTTTTGCATGTCAGAAAGTTGTTTTTTTAAAACTCTGATTACTCAGGAAAGAGTCAATTGCCAGTTTGGAATTTGACTGTGAGTCAATTGTTTAATCATTACATGCATTTTTATGTTTGTGGGAGTTAAATGAACTAGATGAGAACTTATGTATTTTAAGAATAGCAAGGAATAATAATAAAATGCTTGTTTTCCAAGAACTCCTTCCCTAAATACTTAATTAGTGTATTCAAGTGCTGTCTGAACATGTTTCAGTCCTAAATGTCACTGTTGTCATCTGCTCTCATCTTATGAGAACTATGAATTGTACTTGCACCAAAGTGCAATTGCCTGAGGAGTTGAAATATCATGGGACACACAGTAGGAGTTGCAGGATTTCTTTATAATCTGAGATATGAATTGCAGATTTATTTATCTTTGCTTTCTCATTTGTATTTGAAGCATTAGGAAATTAAATTTCTGTTTCCAATAAGAAATTTCAAAATTTCTATTTTTCTCCAAGAACCTTGGGTCTTAAACACTCACTGAGAAGGAGTTGAGGCTATAACCTACCTGGAAGATTCTAGAAGCCTTAGGAAAATTGCTAAGCACTGTGACATTGATAAAAATTATCAGCACTGTGAGCAGGATTAGTTCTGTAACATTTGTATTCTCACAGTTTCTCCTACTTTAACCCTACTTTGATTTACATCTGAATAAAAGCCCTTCCTGATGAGGGTGAGCATTCTGTGAAATGCAACAGAGACCCCAGAGATGTAGGTCACTGCATGAATGCATGGGGTGCTTTGGTGAGACCCTGTTTGTCCTGACACTCGATGCAGTTCTTCAGTTAGGAGGTGGAAAATGTTGCCAAAGACTTTTTACTGAGCTTTCTCTTACAAGGCTTGCTGCAGGGGTTTGTGTCACTGTAGTATCTCATGGTTTCCTGTGCTTGTCGTTAACTCTGGTGTCTAGGAAGAGGAGTAAATAAAGAAAAGAGATATGCATTGATCTGTATAGCATTTTAAAATGGCAGACTATATGCACAAGTCCTTCTGAAAGATGAGTTCACGTATTTCATACCATTGAAAATGTTCTTCGCTCTCTTGGGAAATGAAAGATATCAAAATATTTTATGTCATTTTTTCAACACAACAAATTATTGAAAAAAATAGGCTTATTCTCAACAAATGTGACTTCTTATCATTTTCTCAGTGAAATAAAAAAAACTGGTTTTTTCCTCCCTCTCCCCTCCTCTGAATATCTTCAATAAAAGAATAAACAACAGAAGCCTTAAAATTATGATGGTACCTTAACTTTTCTCCATTGGAGTATTTAAAGCATTCACTCAGGTTGTAGGACCATTGACCTACTCATTGTAGGACCACAGACTTGCTATGCCTGAATGCACTTAAGCTCTTTTGCCTCTGGAGAGTGCCCCAATGCCATGCCTAAATGTGTTGGGTTTTCTATTAATGCTCTGTAGATGGTAGAATATTCCAGTGTAGCACAGTCTGAAGCTGTGTCCCACTGGAGGGATCTGCCTTGCAATGCTAGAAGCAGATTGTGCAAGCAACTTTTCCCCAACATGTCCCATTGCCCCACTCTAATGTTTGTAGAGCTCTGCTGGAAAAACAGAAATTGCCTCAAAGGTTAGAAACCTGGAGAAAGATGTGAGTGGGTGTCCTAACTGCTGAGAAACAGCAAACAGGAGAAGGGAGAAAGATAGCATTTCCTCATCTGATTGTGAATCTAGCCATGGTTATTTTCAGCTAAATATTTATGTTTTCAGACTCCATTTATGAGTGTTTTTGGTTGACTGATGCTTTAAGTGAACAGCTTTTTTAGAAAATTATCTGTACAAAATTATTAAATTATTTGGTTAATAGTGATTTTTAAAGCTTGTTTGTAATGAAACATACTCATGGGGCTTATATTATATTATGCTATGTCATATTATCATCTTGTAATCTTTTGTAATAGAAGGGATAGAATTTTTGATTGAAACTTTTATTAAAAATCGTCTTATATAATTAATTTGTATAAATGAAGTACATAAATTTTGGATGTTTAGGAGATATACTTGCAATGAGGGAAGCCTTAATAATTTATAAATACAACCTAAAAATACATAGTTTGTAATTTCATTTTTTTCAATCCAGGAAGAAGGTCAACTCTTGTGGACAGATGGATCTCCTTATCTTCTAAAAGCTGATATCTCATCTCTGTCAATGATACCAGAAAATCAAACTGACTGCTATGCCCTTCAGAGAGATCCCACTGGCCCAAACTATTTCTTCACAGGATTTTTCTGCTATGTACAGCTGCCATATATTTGTGAATATGAATGTAACTATATTTTTCAATCTTTTGCATTTATTCTTAAAAGCCTTGCCCTGACTACATTTACATTTGAAGGTACAAATATAAAAAGAAAAGGTTTTATTGATTTTCAATTTTTTCTTTCATTTTTGATGTTCTTTTTCAGTACCTCTGGTACCAGAAGACTTCACGTTTGATGTACATGATGTCAAGACAACTGAAGCTGTATTTGCGTGGAGCAATACAGACAAGTGGCTTAAGTCAGGCTTTGCACTGATACTTAAGTACTATTTTGATCAGTGGAAACCATACATTCTGAACTTGCCTGTGAATACAACACAAACAAAAATTGGGCAGCTGTCTCCAGGCCTTGGCTACAGTTTCCTATTAGCAGCAAGGAACCCAGAAGGAGCACAGACTGTCTTAAGTCCAGTTCTGAAGGTAGAAACAAGTAAGTTACCAAAATAAATAGCTGTAATAACCAGATAATAATATATTTTTTATATTTTCCCTTTAATGACACTGTTTCCTGTGCTGATATTTGTCTGAAAATATAAATAAATCTGAACATGAATTCTGAACCCAGGGTTTACTAGTTTGTAGAGTGGATTCCAAAGATTTCATTTTGCTTTGTACTAAAATGCTTTGTTGGGATTCATGAGGAAAAGCTCCAAAGTTTTCAGTGCCTATAAGCAGAAAACCATACAAATTCTCTTTCTGTGAAGTATATTTCAAAATCTCACTATTACAATAATTTTACTCACAGAGTTTCTACTGGTGCTTAAAGGTAAAGCTGGATGTCAAAGTAGCGAAGTATTTTTTGCCGTGCTGGTGAAACAGAGTAGCACATTTTCCAATCTGAAATAAAAGATTTTATTGGAAAAAGCAGAGGTGTTCCTGAATATCTGAAGTTAAGATGGTCTTTATGGTTTAAAGATACATTGTGTTTTGACCTGCTACATGATGCACTGTGGCATATGTGATATTGATTCACAATTAGCTGGTAAAGTCTATCTGAGTGAAGCCAAATGGAACCTGCCAGTTGGTTGAGGTGAAAAATGCCTTTGCACCTAAAGGTGATAAAGTGGAGATGTCTTCAAGGAAAAACTACTTTATAGACACAATTTTAGGTGCAAATTTTCTTCATATTCCTGTTTCTGTGGTACTGGGAAGATGTCATTTTCAGAAATTGAAGAGAAGATAGTGCCCTAATGTTTTTACCAGTTCTGTCAAGGCAGTCCAAACATACAGAGAAGTCTATTTTCTTAGAGTCAGAACAAAATACAAGTTAACCTTTGGGGAAAGAAGCTGTTCTTTTTATCCAGCAAGTACTTTGTGCACAGTTAACTTCCTCCTCCATGGTGCTTTAGTGCACTTGAAAGTCCTTCCATCTCCTGTGCCTACCAGACTCTCCTCCACAATCTGATGGTTTTTTTTCTATATATAAGACCTTGTAATGCAGGTTGCCTCTATAATAAAGGAAAAACATTCCTGTTTTATTCTATGAGAAGCAAATATGAGAGGTGGGCCTGTGGGAATCTCATGGAGCTCAACAAGGCCAAGCACAAGGTTCTGCATGCTGGCTGGGGCAATCCCAAGGACAAGCACAGGCTGGGTGGAGAATGGATCAAGGCTAGTATTGGGCAGAAAGACTCGGGGACATTTGTGTATGAAAAGCTTAATGTGACCCAGCAGTGTGCAGCCACAGCCCTGAAAGCCCACTACATCCTGGGCTGCAGGGAGGGAGGTGATTCTGACCCTCTGCTCTGCTCCTGTGAACCCCCCTGGAGTGCTGCGTACAGCTCTGGGCTCTCCAGCACAAGACAGATGTTCAATTGTTGGAATGAGTCCAGAGGTGGCCTCTAACTAGGTCAGGAGTCTGGAGAACCTCTTATGACAACAAAGAGACTTGGGGCTATTCAGTCTGGAGAAGAAAAGCCGCCAGGGAAACCTTGTAGCACCTTCCAGGACTTAAAGGGAGCCTACAAGTGAGCTGGAGAGGGACTTCTCATGAAGGCATGTATTTGCAGGACAAAGAGGGACAGCCTCACACTGCAGGAGGGTATAGATTAGATGATAGGAAGAACCAGAGTTGATGTGCTGGAACTGGTTGCCTGGAGAGGCTGTGGACTCCACATCCCTGGAAGTGTTCAAGACCAGGAGGGATGGGACTTTGAGTAAGCTGGTTTCATGGTAGGTGTCCCTGCCCATGGCAGTGGGGGTCGAACTTGATTTTCTTTAAGATCCCTGCCAACTCAAATCCCTCTGTGATTCTGTGAGTCCATGAACTTGAGTAATACATACCATTTGTCTTGGATGGTGTTTCTGAACTGGCTGAAATTACAAGAGATGACCTCAATGGGGAAACTGGGTTCTACATAAGGAGCAAGTTGATTCAGAAAAGCCTCAGTTAGAGAATAGGAGTGTTCCCTGTGTATCAATATTCACTGTCACGGATACACTGTCAAGGTTGCTTTGTTAGATTTGCTCTAGTAGTATTTAGCCTGTATGTAAGTGTGTATTGTTAGGTTTTCAGGCCCTATTTAAAACTAACAAACAAAAAGACACAACAGAACACCCCACAGTTATTGGTGAAAGGCCTGAGAAACCATTATCCAATTTCTATTCCTAATCTTATTCAACAGGGCCGTTGCACCCCCAGAAGCTAGAGGCTAGATATGTTTCATCTGCAGAAATACATTTAACCTGGAAGCCTCCACAGCATTCATCCAGTGCTTCTTTTCATTACTACCTGGTCAACATATTGGACACCGAAACCAACATCTGGGAACAGCTACCAGTTGAAAAAAGCAAGACTTCAGTAGTCATACAAAACATAAAACCTTATCATCAGTATGAGTTATATTTACAGAACGTAGCAGAGAAAGGAACTTTAAGCTGCTACGAGAAGCCTATATTAATCACAACAGGTGATGTATCTATTTTCTAGTTGTTTTATTTTACTAGACAGAGTTTAAATTGAAAATACAAGGCATAAAGGTATATTTAAAGCCATTTCAGATTGTGGTTGTTGGGATATTCTTCAGAACCTTCCAAAATTGTGAAAGTACCAATCCCTTCATTTATTTATTTATTTGCCTACTTAGAGCATATTAGTATGAACTAAAGAAATTACATTCTATTTGACAAATTCTGATTCATGCTTGGGATTTTTAATTTTAGCAAAGTTAAAACATTAAAATAATTTCTCAAATTTTTTAGGGTAGACTAATTTATTTTTCTAATATTAGATACTGAGACTCAGACTGTGCCATCTCTTTACTCTGTATATATCCAGTGGAATATGCTTGCAAAATGAGTGCCTTTTGTTATCAGAAAACAGAAAGTAGAATCTGCCTGTAACAAGCAGTTGTCTGCAAACTATTTCAAGAAATTATTAAATGAATCAGTAGCTTTAAAATCATGACATTTTAGAAAAAACAAACCAAGAGACATCAATGGGGAGTGATTCTAAATTGATAGAAAGTTTGATATATGGTTTTATACTGACATCTTTTTCTTTGATCAAGCCGTCAGTCCACCTACAGCTGTTTATATTCACCCAGAGGATGTAGAAGAAGAGAGTGTAATCCTTCACTGGAAGCTGCCACAAGAGTGTCAGGAATCCTACATTGAAGTGAAACCTAATTCAGACATAGGCGAAACTAAAAAGTTTTTATTAAGCAACAGAGAAGAATTAAAGGTTGATGACCTAATACCTGGAATGGCTTATGAAATAGCAGTGGCAAGTGTGAAAAATGGAACTATGAGTGAACTGAAGACCATTCAATGCACTTTAAGTAAGACACTGCTTATGATGGAAACTACAGACTGTAATACACACATCAGTCTCACTATTGTTGCTATCACCTAATAGATTTTGTAGACGAAATCAACTTGCTAAATAGGGAAGGATCAAAACTTACATATGAAATGTAGAGATCCAATCCTAATTGTTAACAGCAAAATTAACAATTTCTGTAGAGAATGCAGCCTTTGAAAACATATTGGTACTAGTTGCAACTGTGATGGGGACCACAGCTGGAAATCCTGTTCCCACTGTCAGAAGAAACTGGGTGAATCATTGTTTTGCATTGAAATAGGAAAATATTGGAATGGTTGCAAGATATCACTTATTTTTGGAGATACATTAGTTCTTCTGTGAACTGTGAGAAAGAAATTGCCCTACCGTTAGTGAGAGGCTTCTAGGAAAGAAGTAGAAGTAATAATACCTGAAAATAAAAGCTTTGCATTATTTGTTAAGGCATTTTCCCCATTGATAGTGAAGGGTTTATTGAAGAGTCTTAGTTTACCAAAATGTTGAAATGCTTTTGGTACAGTATAAATTTTTTGCATATGTGAAAGGGGTGGGCAGAATTCACTTATACATGTAGTATGTAAAGGCTGCAGCTGTCAGGTTACAGATTTATGAAATGCTGCTTTGTCATTTTTTTTCTAAATGATTACAGTATTTTGGAGGGTAACAGTCTTAAGTCTTTTCCAGAATTTTTTATATAGGATTAGATTTAATGCCTCATTCATGACACAGATGACAAAATTCTAGATGGAATATTTCACAGCTGTCAGAGCCAACTGGAAGAATCACGTCAATGTTGTATCCATCAAATGCATCTCATTCTCCATGGTCATCTCCCTGTCCACATCTACTTTTCTGTATAGTTTTCCAGTTATCTTGCTTACCTTCTTGGTGCAGTTGTGGCTGAGAAGGAAATTACAGTAATAAATAGTTAAAAGATACTGTTTCTGAGCCAAGATGTGTGATGCCTATGGTGATGCCTTTTCCTGGTCTTAAAATCAACAGGCAAACACGATTAGAAGGGGAAAAGGGCTTTTACCTTGGTGTTTATTTTAAGGATCCTTAGGTCCACCATGACCAGGTCAAATGCACGTCCATGTACCCCGCACTGGCCACCGCAATCCCCCTCCTCAAGATCTAGTCTTATATTCTAGGTTTTATTAATTAGCATATCTATCCATAATTCCCCAATGAGAGGCTCAAATGAGCCCCCCTTCCCAAGGAACCTTCCCCTGGATGGTTCTATCTCAGATTACAAAATGTGTTCTGGAGAGGACCTTGGGGTCTGGGGCACACTGACCCCTAACTACAAAGCTTCTAACATGTTTAGTCTCTCAGCTTAACAAACAAGTCCAAGAATGTAGGCAAAAAGCACTGAGAATACAGAAGTTGTAAAAAGGTATAAAAGGGTATAAAAGAAAAGACAAAAATCATCATGGCATCAGTGGTAGCTATGAATTTGGACTCAGCAAGGGTGTTTCTCAGGGCAGTTGCTTCGGATGCATTATGCAGTTTCCATTTGATTTATTTTCAACTGGTTTAACATGTGGCAATTTTCTTTCTTCTAGAGCCCAAGCCTGTCCAGATTGTAGTTCCTTATGTGCTCTATAGCAAAGCTGTGGTACTATTTGTTCGCATGCCTGATATCGGAGTATTTGATGGCATCTATGTTACAAGTAGAGAAGGACACAATGCAACGTTCTCTTTAAAAAGTGATGGTAAAATAACCATTGAAAACCTTACTGCAGGAAGAGAATATGATTTCTGTGTTGCCTCAAAAAGTGGAAAAATTTTGAGCTCCTTTTACTGTGTAAATGGTGTAAAAACATGTGAGTATTTTAAGTTCTTACAAAATTGCACCATATAAAACCTTAATTTTTGAACCTTTTTACTTTTATTTTAGTGCAAAAGACATGCTATTCAAAAATCATCTTGATATATCTGTGTAAGCAATTTGCAGTAGTACTAACATTAGCTGGTTTTTAAACAGGACTGTAAGAATCCCTTATAATTTCTAACTTGCTAAACTGTGGTTTTTATATTGTGTATAAAATGTCTGGCAAGCATTTCTGTAATTTAGGCCATATTAAATTATTGTCCTTAGGGAAGAAAGGACACATTTTTGACCACTTATTTTTAACAAGTAGAAGAGTATTAATGGAGTTACTTCTGTGCCTTGAAATTATTAAGTTTATTTACCCTGGTGAAGTTTAAGCAACAAATAAAAACTCTGAGATTCTCCAAGTTAATAAACTAATTAACAAGGACATTAAAAGAGCTGTAATGGAAAGGACTCCTTCTAGCAAGGAATGGAAATTTTAAATGGAATTTTAATAGAAACTTTAAAATGTTTAAAAACACCTGCTGAAATTCCGTGTTTTGACTTTCTTGTTTTTTTATTGTGTTCATACTTCCATAAGTTTTTCTTTTCCCATTTTATCATTTCCCTTTGCTATTCTTTTTTTTTTGCCCTTTTTCTTTCCAAGTAAAAATGTTATAAAAGGAAAAATAGGAGAGAATCTAAGGAATTAAGGAAGAAAGAAAAAGAGAAGAGGACAAGACAGAAAAAATCTTGCCCAAATAAAGAAAGCCTTGAAAGCTGATTGTTCTTAAAATATTTTAAATAAAATCTTGGTGTTCAATCAATCTTATGCCAGCATTTCCTAAATTTAGTTGCAAACTGCCTTACAAAACCCTGTCTTGTTCTGAGTCTTCTCAGGCCTCAATAATTTGGAAGAAATAAAAATCCTGATCCCTCACATGTATACAATTTTTCCCCAGAAAAAGTGTAAATTTTGGTATATTCGAGACAGAAATAGCTGTGATGGGGATGAAAGAGATGTAGAGAAGAGTGAAAATTCTCCTGTAATGTGGTCTGAACTGTATCTGACAAGACTATACTAATTAGAGATAAAGTGTATTTGTCTAGCCTGATCTACCCAATTTTGCTGAGTCTTTGGACAAAATTTAGGTGCATTCTGACCACTGTGGTGGTACTTTTGGGGGAATTAACTTCATCCTAGAGAACTTTCCCACCTAGGAGTGCCAGCTTTGTCCTCAGGGAGAAATGTATATTCAGCCTCATGTAATTTTAAGAAAAAAAGTGAGCAAATTTTCTTCAATAGTGGCATTAATATATCCTTTTTCTTTCTCTATATTTTTTCTTTCTCTGTTTTGGAATTTCTGTGTGTGCATGCCTGAGATCAGATTTTACCCTTTGTTTATCTGCTACTGATTATCTTCACTTCCATGTCTTTCTGGGGGAGGTGAAAAGTGTTGGATTGAACAGCTCCTGGGATTGAGCAGGAATGTGTTTGATGTTCCTCTGCAGGTCTGGCAGCTCCCCGGAATGTGCAAGAGGGAAACGTCACAGACACTTCCATCCAGGTCTCCTGGGGCCGCGCGGATGGAGATTTCGAGCAGTACGAGGTCACCTGCACAAACTGTGAGAGTGCTTTCAAGGTATGCTGTGTACAGCACCACCCATGCATAAACACTGCAGCTGTTTCTCAGTATTCTGTCAAGTAACCAGTGGCTGGATTAAAAGCTTTATTTCCCATTAAAATAGTAGGGTGTGTGGTTTACATATGATAAGCGAATTTTGTAAGCAGTTCTGTGAAAGCTGCATTTGGTTTTCTAGGTGCAGAAGGTCAAACATGAAACAGCAACGTTTACAAACCTTAGTCCTGGTAAGCTGTACAGTTTTGCAATTCGAACAGAAAAGGAAGGTTTCAGAGACAGTGTTTTTGTGAGAAAAGAAGTAGAGACAGGTGAGACCACAATGTTTTCAAATTCAGCATTTGTTTTACTCCATCTATATCTATTGCTTTCTTCTTGAATTTCATTTTTGTCTCATATAGAGAAGAATAATTCAGCCATCTTCATAATTTTCTCATTCTCGTTTTTTTTTCTTATTCTTTGATTGCAAGGGACCATTAAGAATCTCAGTAGTGTTCCTGTGTGCAATAAACTACCAATGTTAATTCATGTTGATTCAGGCAGATGTACAGTCCAGTACCTGATACTTGCACAGTGTCTGGCTAACAGCATTGGAGAAAATATTTTTTTTCTTAGACTTCTCTTTAATGATTTAATTTTTCTCCTCAGCTATGACTTTGAACACATTTGAATGTTCAGAATTTAATTAGTTTTGTCGTGTTTTCTCACTGGCCTCCCCTTAAATCACAAGTGAATTTGGGCTTTTCTACATTTAGTTTTACTTCAGATTAGGACATTTAATTCTCAACAGTGTAGTTCTCCTCTATTCCAGTACTTCTAACTAATTGCACCTTGGAACACGGCCTCTCAGGCTATCAGATCTGGTGTGTTATAGTTTCCTCTAAGAGGTTACTAATGTGAAAAAATCAAGCATAGTAGATGTGATCGAAGAGGTTCAGCATACATGATCAAAGATATGTAATGTTTTGCATTTAAGGAACCACTGAGTTAACACTTATACAGGAAAAATATAAAAGCATTTGTGAGAGGACAAATCATGGAGAGGCAGTTACGGGGCAAGTAAATCATAATTCTGTGGTATTTCCTTTTCAAGAACTAAGGACTTGAAAAAAGAAAAACAGAAAATAGAAAACAAGCAAAAGCAAATGGTTGTTTATTAAATTTGTAGATAAATTGCAGAACTTCTGGCCACAAGGTATGTTGTCTGATGATTGTGATCATAGGTTCAAGTGGAGACCAAAGACAAAATAGATAAAAGGAAAATCTGCTGAGATTTAAGGAATAGAAATAGAAATCACCTTTGCCTCATTAAATCTTTGGGCTGCAAACTGCAGTCTGGGGAAACTGAAAGGAATTATCATTCTATGCAGTTCTTGCTTTTTCTGGAGATGTATGCTTTTGGCCACTGTTGAATGAAAGATACCATGCTAGTTGGGACTTAGGTCTCTGCAGAGTGTGTTGCCTCTTACACTGACATTTCTTTTCTTAAGGAATTTTCCATTCTTGAAGAACTCCATGTCAGTGATACCAGAACTGTGCTAAGCAGCATTACAGAGCAACAAACAGTTTGGCTCTGGATTTTCTGGATAGCAAAAGTCCCTGTACATGTTACAGTGTACAGGGACAGTAGCCTGCATGTCCTTGAGATAAGGAAGGACGTGACATAATTTTTGTGGAGTTTTCATTTCATTCTGATGATGCTCTCATAAAGCATGAGAGCATCATCAGAATACCTGTCATAAAGAAATGTGTTTAAAATGTATTTTTAAGTCAATGCGTTTTGTTTTATTGTCACACAGTACCAAGTGCAGTCAAATACCTGAATTGCAGCAGAGACTCTGAGTCAATAACTGTTACCTGGCCACCAGCCAGAAGTATGTTTGATGGATATGTTCTTTCAATAAACAGTAAGGTCTTCAATGAGAAGAAAATGTTACCTTCTGGTGTGAGGTATGATTACATTTTAAAAATAACTGACATAAACTCAAAGCAGTTATTTCCCTGTATATTTAACATAAGTAGCCTGTGCTGTTATTTGTATGTTATATGTGTTTCATGGTTTAGTTGATATATATTACTATGCCTATATATTTTAAGAACTGAATTTTTTAAACAAATTGCAATTCTCATATGATCTTTTTATGGAAAGAAAAGCAAGCAAAATACTGCATTGGGGTGAGCACCCATAAAACCTGTGTGCCACTCTGGATATTTAATTCAACACTTTAAGTCTTTCTAGTACTGGAACTTGCTGTGAACCATAGTGTAATGCACCCTATTTAAGATTTTATTGTACTAAAATATTTTTGACTCACAACATATAAACAAGTATACACACATCATGTGTAAATAATATCCATAAACTTTAAAGAATTAACATAAGAATGTACATGCATTTTTAGAATCCTAAAGGACACCATCTCTTCTTTCATTCTTTGTAGAATGCACAAATTTGAGCATCTGCTGCCAGGCACTGATTTCTTAATCAATATTGTGACAACCAATGGATTAAAAAGAAGTCGCCCTACTGCCCTCGAGATTAGCACCTGTAGGTTCAGTTTATGAATGACTTTTCATGGCTTCAGAAAATTAAGGTTTTTATATTTTAAGATGTTGTCTAAGAAAAGCTATTCCTTAATAAATTCATGCATCTTAACAATGTCTGAATTAATGCAAAGTTTTTCTTTCCAATCCAAACATCTTTGAAAATGACTAAGTATATAAAATCTTTTAAAACACAAACAGGTTTCCTCTGCATTGAGTGATATTTTGCCACTAACTGAATCCTCAATAATGTTAGGAAGATAAAACTTTTCCATAAAAATTGACAAATGTTGACTTTATTTCTGTTTCTACTATATAAAGGTGATTTTCATTTATTTGAAATTCTTTACAAAATAAAATATCTTTCTAGATGGAACTAAAAAATAGTGAACTAAAGCTGTGTATTCTGTAGATGTCAATTTCCTTAAAATTTATATAGATTATTTTAAATCTAAATTTTACATCCTCAGATCCTGATCCACCATCAGATTTACAAGTGTTTGGACAAGAAGAGAATACAGTCTATTTTTCTTGGAAACTACCAAGAGGAGGATTTGATATGTTTCAGGTGAGATGAGAAGGGGAAAATAATTGCAAAATTTTTTTTCTTTGTAATTTCTCAATTAAGTTATCATTCTGTATGTACTGCAAGCCCAGCAATAAATATTTATTTTTATAACCCATGTAAGTATTGGAAGGAAATAGAGCTATTGGAAAAGGTAGGCTAAATATGTACTTCATATTACATAACAATTTAAAAAATATTTTAAAAATATGCTTTTAATAGCTTTCAAAAATTGATTTTTCATCTAGCGTGAAAAAGGGTCACAGGTCAAGGGCTGAATGTAACTGAAATGTAATTTTTTTTCCTTAGCTTTTCAAATTTGTAATACAAATTAATTTAACTGAAGTGAAAAATAAAAAATACATTCCATATAGAAGAATCTAAATGTTTTGTTCAGAAAGTTACAGAAAAATTGAGGAGGTTTTTTGTTTTTAATATAGAACTTTATTAAACAAAACTGCAAACTTTTGCTGCCTCCCATATCCTTCTGGCCTTGGGCAGTAAGTGATTTAGGGATTTCCTGAGTGATAGGTTTAAATTGGATATACATAGAGAAAAACAGGGGCTACTCCTGTTTTTTTTTTTTTTTATTTATACTTCACTATTTTGTCATGCCCTGTTTAAAAGATTACACTTCTTCATTTTAAACCTGTTAATCTTTAGGTTCTTGATGTATTAGAAATAGCTAGTACTTCCTGTTCACCATACCCATTCTTTTCATTATTTTATAAACCTCAATTTCTCATTAGTCGTTCTTTCAGTTCTCTGTCAAAAACAATCCACAATGGCTCCTAAATACTTTGCCCACGGCTCATGTTTCACTGTGACATGCAACCAGTCTCCCTTTTGTACCCTGGCTTCTGCAGTCTGCATTATCCTTTGCATTTTGTAGCCCGTGTCAACATGTGGTCAGAAAAACTCAGTGTACTGCTGTTGTCACAGGCCACTTGAAGCAACAGGGATTTCTAGTTACAATCCTTTACAGTTAACTTACTGGGATATTCTTTGGTATGTAGCACTACCATGAGACAAAGTACTTTGCTTTAATGGTCTACATGGTTTTTACCCCATGTTAGAGTGTCTAATCCTTTTCCTTCTGCCCTCCCATGGCTTCAATTATATCCTTACCCAAACCTGAAATCTGAGTATCCTTAGGATAGTTCCTTGACAATTCTTCTCTCTTCATTAGTGTAAAGCTGCATTGATCTCAATGGATAAGAGCAGCCAGTTAACCTCTCACAGTATTTGCTGGTGCAGTCTGGAGCATATTTACAAATTTTAAAATTAAATTTAATTATCTTTTTCATGTTTGAACCAGTTCAGATACACTTTTGAATGTGATAATGCTATTGTTGCCACCCTGCGGAAAATAATTGTCATCTGTAATATTGATCTTTACATCCCAGTATCATTGTTCAGCATTTCATAGAGCAAGCAGCCACATTAGCCAGTGCTTTGTCTGTATAAATGAGCTTATCTTTAAATCTTTAATGAGAAAGGCTTTCGTAGACTGGTTGCTTAGTAAGGTGCACCTGCATAAAAGAGATCATTTTACTAATCATTTAAAATTAATCATCCCTGCTCACCAACTTTCTATGCAATATATTGTACTTTGTAGAGCAAAGAGTGCACAAAAGGTACTTTCCTAACTTCTTTATACCAGATGTAAATCTTTAATCTATAGCTTTGCTTCTAGCATCTTGCTGTGCTGTAATTCTAATAAGGTGATGACAGTTTCCAATATTTTGTTTGTATAAACAGGCACTGTGCTGGTAAAATAGAGAGAGGGGAAGTGGATCTTTCTTCCCCAGATGAATAGCAACTAACCCCAGTGCTTTCAGGTCACTGCCATGTGTACAATGTCCCCCTTCTGCTGGAGGAAATGACTTGTGGCAGGACAGGACTCTCTGTGTAGGCAGCTGCAACCCCTCCTGCTCTCAGCATTGAGTGCCACGCCTGAGAACCCCGGGTGTGTGCTGGGGGTGCTTGGCCAGTGCTCTCCTCTGCAGGGCAGGCACGCTCTGCACCTTGCCTCCCACTGGTGCAGAAAGGAACCACTCTGCAGGGCCACTTTTCTGTGTCCACAGAAGGAACTGTTGCAGGAAATTTTTTCACACCTTATAGTTTTCTGGAAGGTCAGAAGGAATCCTCACAGTCCCTAGGAGTTAAGTCCCCAGATTTCAGTGTCTTGATATCTCTAGCTCTTTTATTCTCTGCAGTGGCTCTTAAGAGATGAATTTTCAAGGTATAGCAGTGAGCAGAGTTGAGTGACTGATGGCCTGGGAGTCTTTCCAGAATCTCAGCTCTGAACAGTGCAGGAGTGTGTTTTTTGGTTAAGTGGTTTTAGGTGTTGTTTGGTGTTTTTTATTTTGTTTTGCTTTGTTTTGTTTTTTTGGTTTTGTTTGAGGTTTTTTACCTGAAAGGTGCAGAGTTACTTAATTTTACAGTTCATCAGTACACCTGTGAGACTGAAGAGTCAGAGTGCATCTTATTATCCTTCCTCCAAGAGCAAAAACCTGTAAGCTTTGACTTCACTTTGCTTCCTCTCTGTAATTTAAATGTTAAAGTCATTGCTTTCACTACTGGGCTCTTAAGGAATCTTAGAGTAAATGTTCCACATTGGTAGAACATAATATAAAGCTCCTTGAGTTTTTTGTGTTTAAAATGGGGGAAATACTTTAAATATTTTTATATTAACAGGTATTTGCAATCTCTGAGCATTACTTTTATCAACTTTAATAGTCTAATGTAAGAAATTCTTTTTCTTCAATAGCTTTCATATTGTCTGACTAATAATGAAAAGCTGCTTACCAGAACTATTTATGACAGCAGAGCTGTAGTGAAAAATCTGACCCCTGGGACAGAATACATGTTTCAGTTAAGGACAATTAAAGGCTTGGATTCCTCTGTGGCTGTGGAGAAAAAAGTCATCACAAGTAAGGAAATATCTTATAAATTGCCTTTTTGAAAACCAGTAAATATTCAGAGACATTTAAATCATTGTTTGTAATTAACTCAAAAAGGTCACAGAGTTCAAAATGGAACTTTTAACTGCAGGAGGAAAGTTGTGCTTCTTGTGATAGTTGTTTGAATGGGAGACTTGTACATAACTCTCTGGATTGAGGTTGAGGGGTCTCAACATGGCTCTTTGAAAAAAGCTTCCAGCTCTGACAAAGCAAGATCTTGCCAGAATAGCTTCCTGTACTTTCTTAATTACCTCACATTTTGTTTATAATTGTTCCTGTGTCTCCTAAGTTCTTGCAAGCCCATGGTCTCAGACAGGAGTATTTCTCCTGTATAAGGCCCCAGAATGCTTAAGACAGTAAGAAGAGTTGTGCTTCAGAGAGTTAACAAGGTCCAGAAACCAGTATCTAGGACTCATTTTCAGTTCTCTGAACAAACATGTATTTTCCAATGCTCCTGCAATACAACATAAAAAAGAAGGAAATTTATTTGTGGCATAAATTTGAAGAAGAAGATTTATATTGAATTCTGGACTGCCAAAGCAGATTAAGAGCAGCTAATTGTAATCAAAACATAAATAAACTCCCAGATTTATACACATGCAAATCATAGATCTCCTCTTTTCTTTGATGGGTATTCTAATCCTTGGCTTGTTTGGAATAAAACTCCTTAACTCTGGTCTATAACTCCTTCACTCAGTTAATAGTCAAGGAGGCTATGCACTTAGTTATTCAAAGATTAGTGAATCTCTGAAAAAAAACCAGAACAAGTCCTGCAGATTCTTGTGAATGAAGTGTGCAACAGAATATTCATTATCATATCCCTGAAGATGTTTTTTATCCTCAGGTAAATATTTTCAAGAGAATTGTGGTCAGGTCTAGAATATGCCTAGATGATGGAAAGTTTACTCTATAATTTTAATGGTAAACCCTTAGGATTTTTTTCAGGCTGAATAATAGGAATATGTTAATTAGTATTTTTCAAAAAGCTTCAAGCAAGATAAATCAATTATGTGGGAGATTCAGTTTTTAGGAGGGATGGTAACATTCTTTTTACCTAAGAACCTGTGCTGCACAGATTAATGGGGGTGCTATTAGTAAATTATCTGTGATTTCAGGAATCTTAATATCATAAAAAAGATTATTTAGAAAGGAATAAAAGGATAATCACTGAGACTATGCTATTTGCTGTGTCCTTAAGTGAGCAGATGAAGAGTTTTCTAAAATTATATGTCATAAAATGTATTTTTGAAAGCTTTAAACTGACTAAAGTCTCTAATTCTGCTTACAAAGTGTTCCATTCTCATTCTGTTTCACTAGTGAGCAATGTTACTGTTCCTACAGAAGATCTGATAAAATTGGAATTTTCTTCCATAAATTGTGTAGTGCACACAGGAGGTTTATCCCCAGGTTTTATTTAACCTAGGCAACATAATGGCACTGTTTAGTGTATATCTGTACAAAAAAATTCTAAAATTTGTATCCATATTTCATGATTATTTGAAGTCTCAAAACATTCATTTCAGTAAAAACCTTTTTTTTTTTTTTTTAAGCTGTTATTTTCTTACATTTTAAGTACTAGGGATTATTTTTTCCTTTATTAATTGGAATAATTTTTACCATAGGACCTGCTGGGATATGTGGTCTGACATTAAAAATGGTAAATACTTCCTCTGCAACTTTAAAGTGGAATCCAACCAAGACTAACTTCACTTCTTACAAAGCATCTTTATCAAACAACACCTTTATAAAAAAGTTAAGAATTCCAGGAACACGGACTGACTTCAGTGTTACAGACCTGACTGCTGGGGCCATTTATAATTTCACACTGAAAAGACTAAAAGGAAATATTGAAGGAGCTTCTGCTTCCCTTGAATTTGTAACAGGTCTGTACAGTTTCTTGATTCCTCTCCTTGCCAGTGATTGGTAAGTGTCCCTCACAGTGCATGTTTAGCTTTGTACATCTCACTTTGTAGAGTAAGATTGAAATTTCAAAAGATCATACATGTAATAGTTTGCTGGTTTTGTGGGCATATATTACTTATACCCTATTCAACCTGCAAGTAGTGTTTCACTATCAGAAACACAATGTCTTTAGCTGTGCTGCATTTCTTTTGACCATTTTTAGTATTTCAGATCTTCTCCTGCAAAGTTACACACAAGTTGAATTTTACCTTACCTCATTTCAGTAAGGTTTTTTGCAGTGAGTGAAGTTAAACAGGTGAAGAAATGTTTGTAGAATTAAGGCTTTAGATTTTAAACTACACTCAGAAATTAATTGTGGGTCTATGCAAAACACCTCTATAAACCTAAAATCCAGCTTTGATGGAAGTTGAGATCCATGCAAATAACAGGACTGATGAGAGCAGTAGGACTCAAAATCTATAAGAGTATACTAAAAGGAAGAACCCCTCCTCTCAGTTAAACGTGCACACCTACATATATATTATTAATATATATTTTTTTTTCTGTTAATGTAAGAATAAAACCACGAGGTAAAAATCACACATAGACAAATAGAGATGGAATGTAAAATCTAAAGTTAATATTTGGATATATTAATATTTCAGGTTATTTGATGGCAGAACTGGAGTAATCTGTTTGAAAAAATTCTGCAACTTTGAACAGTCTGTGTAAATAGTTCATGAAAGATATATAATCTTAGCAGATTTACAGCAAATAAGGAAGAAATGGAAGTCAGAGTTGAAGCTATATGTTATTCAGGCTGCCCAGTATGATACTATTGTATAAACAACACTAGAAGATTTAGCCTGAATTCTGACGAACTCTATTTTAGAAAGGCAAACAGAGGACTGAGTGCAAGGGTGAATCTGAAATGAGACAAAGAGCATCACTGACAGGGCTTGCTCTGAGAGATGAGCATGGGGAAAGCTGATTGTTGTACATGTGCTCTGAAGTAGAAAGGAGACAGATGCACATGGCTAGAGACTGCACAGGTGAACAAATTATACAGTCTTATATGTAGATAACATTTTAATGACCTACTGAAGAATTTAAAATCTGATTCATTATTAGGCTTAGAGTGAATTATACATATTTAAAGGTGCATTTAAAAGCAGAAAAAAAAAGAGATGTTGTGACATGAGCAGGTGGAAATTTGGCTTTGATAAAAGGAGTAGACCACTCAAATTTTGGGCACTTAACTGACTAGAGTTCATGGCATTGCTGGGATTCCAAATACATGAAATGTATAAAAGAGTTACCAACACTGTGGCTAGCAGCAGAACAAGCACCATCTATATCTTGAATTTCAGCTGTAGCAGTGGTTATATCAGCAGTAGTGCTAACTTTAAGGTTGAGGACAGCAGAAACCCCAGGACTGTGCAGAGATTTTGTTGCTAACTGAACGCTGTGTAGAGACACTTGAGCTTGCTCTCTGTGAGTGGGACCTCAGCATAGTTGGGAGGTTGTCACCCAAGTCCCAGAGGTAGCACAACAACTGTAGGATCATGTGCTGCCATATCCAGACTAATCCTTCATACAGCAAGTAAACTCTTCTTGGATGCTTTTATATTCAGTTGTAACTATTAATATATTTTAAAGGGAGTTATTTAAATTAATGTCTTCTATTCCACAATTCTCTTTCAGAACCTGCAAAGCCAGAAGGACTGAAATTCTTCAATGTTTCATCACATTATTTTTCACTGTATTGGAGACTCCCGTATGGACTTGTAGACAGATTTCATGTGGATCTTATTCCTGATCATGCTTCTGTTGTTATCCTAGATCTTGGAGTTAGGGAGTATCAAGTATGTGCTTTTATTCTAGGCCTTGCAGGGCTGGCTTTTCCTTATGCACTGTGCTGGGGAGGAATTCAAACTTTCCTCCTTAGCTGTTTAATGCACACATGAATATTAAAGTATTAATGAAAAATTGGTGCAGTGGGAGCAAATTTCAGCATCCACATTTGTTACCTAACAACAGGTAGTGAACTTACTGTTTTTTTAAAGTCTACTAGAAGGATGCAGACAGTCATCCAAGGGTTCATGAATAGTTTAACGAGGGAAGGGCAGAGCTATTGAGTAGTACAGACTCATTAATTGTGTACTTGCCAGGAAGATCTCTGCTTAAATCATTAATGCAGGCAACATTTCACTGCTAAGCCATCAAAAAGGTACAGGAGCACTTTTTGATTCTGCTGTCTGGAAAAGATAATATTAACAGAAATAATGGTTGTTCTGGATGTTTTGCTTTTGTGTTTCATTGGAACTGCAAAGATACAGGTATTTTATATAATTTTTTGCTAAATAACTTGTTAATTTTGTTTGCTGCTAAGGATGGGTTAGTTTAAGGGTCAAAAACTTGGTTTTGAGGTTGCTTTTTTGTTCATTCTCTCAAAAAGGAATTTTAAAATGCTGCATGTTTACCTTGATAATTATAATAGAGAAAAACCTCTCTACATACACTGATAGGGGACTCTAGGGTAAAATTAATAGTTAATTTTGTTGTTCTTTAATATTGAATACACATCTTATGAAGGGTAGTTGACAGCAAAATATTGTACTGTAGCTAACAGATATAAACAATTATTTTTAGTCATGGATTGCTCAAACTTTTCTGTGGTTTTTTTTTTGTGCTTTTTCTTGTAGGGTTTTTGTTTGTTTGCTTGTTTGTTTGTTTTGAGGGGTTTTTTGCAGGGGGGTAATTTTTGTGATTCTTGGTAAAAGGCTTAAATAAATCTATGTCCTATTTCAGGCTGATTTTTCCTATAGTATTCCTGGAACAACATACAATGTTACAGTTTCTGCAGTTTCTTCCTCAGTCTATAGTTCACCTGCGAGTAGAACTGTGACAACAAATGTGACAAGTGAGTTTAAAATGACTGATGAATTTTTTTTTTATTTTTGAAACTATGCTTTTTCATGTTTTATATGTGCACAGTATTGTCCAAGAAATTATAATCAGTTTTGAACCGTCATTACAATTTTTCATCTTCTCTAACTATTTAAAAATGTACTGAATCTGAAGTGTTTTATGAGACCTTAAGAATTTATAACCTTTTGAAAATTTGTATTGTGTCATGTAATTACATCCAGATTCTAATTTATATCTATATTGGTACATAAAGAAATGTTCGGAGCAATTTCCAAAAAAATGTAGCCAAAGCAGATGTGCTTTTTGAGAGAATGACCTTTGAGTGCTAGAGTATGTCAGATATCAAATTGGCATTAAACTCTGTTTTCTCAACAAAGATCTTGAGCAATGCATTTTTTACATTCTTATAGAAGAATGTTTCTGGTGTTCCAAAATTTACTTAATAATTTTTATCAGGACTTTAGCCAGAAAAAAAGCTTTTTATTCAAAAATACATTTGTTTCCAGTAGTTTTATGAGTTTATACTGGAAGATTATTTCATTTCTGTATAGAATTTGTGAATATGTCTTCACTACAATGATTCTTAATTAAAAATTGTTTTATATGTGTGTGCTTTTGTGTGTGTATATGAGGGTATATATATAAGTTTTAAATTTTTACTTTTTTTTTTTTTTTTAGATCCTGGGCCCCCTGTGTTCCTTGCAGGTGAAAGAGTGGGCTCTGCTGGGATTCTGCTGTCGTGGAACACACCACTCTATCCAAATGGGAGAATTCTCTCCTATGTTGTTAAATATAAAGAGGTTTGCCCATGGATGCAAACAACTTATACACAGGTCACAACAAAACCAGATAGTTTGGAAGTTCTTCTCACCAGTCTGAACCCTGGAACAACTTATGAAATTATGGTAAAAGCCTTACGAATGCCTCATAGTATTTTGAATTCTGATTATTGTAAATTGTGTGAATTTATAGTAGGTTCTCGTAGAGTTTTCTGAAGGACCATGTTGTTTACTCTTGCCATATAACAAAATATATTAGTGAGATATTTGTTTACAATAGTGTTTTTTAAATCTACTTAAAAATATTCCCGTCAAATTTGTACTGAAATGTACCTTCTTCTACTGATATTTGTATTGACATAAGACATTGTGTGGTAAAACATAAAAAGCAAAGAGTAGAATTTTTTGAATCATCTAAATCCTTCCTTTTCTTCATTGAGATTTAATCTTTCAAATGACTGGTGTGCTTTGCATATTACATGTAGATTATTAAATCATCTCAGCCAGATCCAGAAAAGCATGTAGTCTATACATGGAACTTCTTTGCATTGAGATTAGGAGCTCCTGATCCATCTCTGAACTCTTCAGCAACAGATGGCTTCAGGTGGACAGAAATTAACTGCTATTCTCTTGGCAAAATTTGCCAAACAATTCATTGCCTGCCTCTCTTTCATAAGAACCCTGGAGGGTTCCTCCTTTCAATACCAAGAAATAAATGAAATTATGTGTTGATTTGCTGATTCCATTCAGTTGCCTTGAAACTGCACATATGAGTTAGGAGTTTCCATGTCTATCTTAATGTTAGTTTTTGTTTCTGAACTCTTTCTACAATACCTACCTTGAGATGAGGTAATAAAAACCAATGTTTAGGTGAGGACATAGCTTCAGATTTATATAGTGTAAGTTAAATACTGTCAAATTAATTAAATTAAATTCCTGACTGCATATCAACCCCCTGAAGATCTCCAGTCAATTTCCTCAGCTGTTGCAATCACTGTGGAATTCATCAATGCCTAAGGATGTTTCAAGTCATTCCTCCTGTGAAGCATAAGTAGGTAGGGTTGGCTGCAGCCATGAGGTGGCTGTGCATGTGTTTGGATGGCTCAGGAAGGAGCCAGCCAGTGACACAGGTTCTTCTTGACATCCTAGATGAAGTCTGCAATGCTACCTTGTATTTCTTTGCTGTGTTTGTCTGCTGTAGCTTTGTCCTTCAGTTTAATATTTACAGTCTTTGAAAAATGCACTCTCTAGTGCCAAGAAGTGATTAGAACAAGTTTCCCTTTCTGGCCTGAGGCCTTCTGCTTTCTTTTGCTCTTTTTCATCTTCTGTGTGCTGTCTGTCACTTCTCCAGTGTTCCACATTTAGTTTTGCACACCTACCCCTTCTCACCCTGCGTTCCCCAAGTCTGCACTGTCAGCTCCCTAAGCCCCACAGGCACACCTTTGTTGCCTGACACTGCCAGGTACAACCTTGCTGGAGAGCTTTTCCCTTTGCTTCTTCTTTCACACACCTCTCACCAACACTGTTGGAACTTTGCTCATGTTTACCTTTTGTTGTCCCTCGTACTTTTCAAAATAAGAAGTTAGACTTTGTTCCCCTTTCTTTGTAACTATTGTTGCCATGGCCCATAATTGTGTTGAATTGTCACCAAATCCTGTATTACAGAGCAAATGGCATTGTTGTTTTGTTCATCTCCAAAAATTCTACCAAAGTCTTGATGTACTTCTCTTTTGTGGGAAGACTCAGCCATGATCATGAGCACTGAAGCATAACCATCATAAAGAGCATCTACAGTGCCCTGACCTATTGCCTTTCTGCAAAAAGACATGTTTTCCTTGGGTTTCTGCTTTGAGGAAGGTTGACCTTCTCTTGCTAGGCTCCAGGAGACAGAGAAATAAAAGGGAACTTTTTCTCCTTTTTTACTCTTTTGAGTTATAGTAAGTAAAAGGGGAATGCAGAATCTGGTTTAAGTATATTGTAGTAAGAAAAAGGAGAGTTACTGATGCTGTTGATTTTTGCATAAAATAAGGGCTCATAAGTTAGGGATCTCTTTTGATGTGTGTACATTCACATGTGGTTTTCTCAATTTCTTATGTGGTTACATACTTTTTCCCTTTTATTTTTTTACATATAAACATTGAGTATATATTATACGACACAACTATAAAGGGCATGTTCATTTGTATATTTGTAGTTTAAAAGCTATAAAAGCTATATCTCTGTGTATCCTTAGGATTTTCATGTTCCCTGAAACTGTATATACTGTAGATTTTCTAATGTAGATTCTTTCCTTTTTCTCTGTAGGTTGCTGCTGAGAACAGTGCTGGTATTGGAGTGTTTAGTGATCCTTTCCTTTTTCAGACTGCAGAAAGTGGTAAATTTAATAAAGCTGTTAATTATTTTGATTAAAGCTGCTCTAATTCGTTCAAATAAATTATCCATGGCAAATTTCACACTTGAACAAATTCCAATGCATTTAGAACAAAATCCTTTTTCTTACTCTCTCACTAAGTGACAAAGGTTCATTTTCTTCTATTTGCTAACAACAACATTTAGGATGTGCCCATAGGGGTGTTTATGTACACAAATCATTTCTCTTGAAGTTTTCCTATGCCAGTGGGCAGCTTCTAGAAAGCAAGGTCACAAAAGAGCAGAACAACCTATCAAGTGGATCTGTCTGCTGTTGGCTGCAACAGTTCTGGGAGACAGACTTTGCTGTGGGATCATCTCTGCTATTGTCTACTTAAGTCAATCTGTATTTCTTTAGTGATGGGTTCTATGAAGCCCAGGACAGAATGTATTTTATTAAATTTCTATGTATTAACTCTGATGGTAAAAAAAAAAAAAAAAAATTGAAATGAAAATTTGAGTTGGTGCTTTTGAAGATGAAACAACATAGTCCAAATTTGCACAGTCTTTGCTAAATTAGTGTTTGGGATTTCATTCATGCTCCAGGAGCAGTTGTGCCTTGGCTGAAGAGCTGGCACCAGTCCAGTTGTGCCAGTGTGAACCAGTCTCAATGGAATACAGAGCTCTTGCTGCCAGGGCAGTGACTGTCCATCTGTGTTTAGGCTGATTTCTGTGTGTGTGCAAACTGCAGAGTGCGATATCTCAATTAATGGCAGAAAATCATCACTCTGCCTGAGATTTGTAAAATAACACAATAATTCATATAAGGAGGAATAGTAATATAAGGAGGAATAAGTAAATATAAGGACGAGTAGTAAACTTGCCACATGTATCTATGAGAAATCATTAGTCTTCACTATTTGTGCATTACTGCTGGTAAAAAAAACTTATTTCTGCACCCTTTATTATTTACTCATGTGTGACAGAGGAAAACATTGGCATATCTCCATTAGACAACATGACGTTTTGCTTCTGGAAGCATTTCTGTCTACATTTTTATTAAACCTTATTAGAAATATAATTGGAAGGTTTCTTCAAATTCTAGGTGACCTATGTGTCATTGGTATAACATTTATACTTTTGCCTTTTCAACTCTCTTTTTTGTTTTAATCTTGCCTTGATGACTAAAGAAAGCCAAGCATCTTAATCAACATAAAAATGGGAAATTTAAAGTAAGAAAGTTAGCCAGAACATAAACTTCTTTAAATATAAAGGCTGTGGTTTTGGAGGAGGGGAAAGAAGGTGAAAGATCTGGAAAAGATTTAGCAGGACTGAAAGCACTAAACATGGGGCTTGGAAGAGCTGTTGCAAATCACCTGTGGAGTATCTGTAAATGTGAAATGCTTTATTTTTTAAGAGAGTGTGAAAAGCCTTTTCTCCTTAGTACTAAAGCAGCTATTTCAGGACCTGCTGCTGACTTTGCAACGTGTAGGCAGGACTAAAAGGGAGCCACAGATAAGTTCAACATGTAAAACAGCATGTAAAATATGATTTAGATGCTGCATCTCTTTTCTTTGTTTTGTGAATATAATGCTCTGACAAAAGGCCACAGAAATTATCACTGGTACAAAGAGCACAATTTCTGCAGTAATAGTGAATATTCCAATTTAATTGAGTTACTTGAAGCTATCAAAAATCTATGTACAGCTGAAAAGATGACACAGGTGGAGTGAAATAAAGCACACAGTGTTTTCAGATGCTGTTAACTAGAAAAAAAATTGGCAAATTTTTTCTACTTCTGGAAGAGTAGATGACTTGCTTTTAGGATGAATATATATAGTAATTGGTTGACCAAACCAATTGCTACATATATTATGAGATTTAAATAATTATATTTCTCACTTAAACTAGATTGAAAAAGAACTGGTTGTATATTACCTATTTTACATGTGTTTGTGAATGATTTTTATATTTTTGCTTCAGAATTTAGAGGCAAGAAATATCATTGCCAAAAAAAAAAAAAAAAGAATTTGCAATTTTCCGTGCAGAGAAGAAAAGTTTATCTCATTGCTTTTTGTTTGTTTTGTTTTCAAGCTCCAGGTAAAGTAGTGAATCTCACAGTTGAAGCTTTAAATTCTTCAGCTGTAAATCTGATCTGGTTTCTCCCTCGTCAACCAAATGGAAAGATAACTAGTTTCAAGATTAGTGTGAAACATGCAAGAAGTGGAATTATAGTGAAAGATGTCTTGGTTAAAGTAGAGGACCTTCTGTCTGGGAGATTACCAGAATGTAATGTAAGTGCTATAAACCTTTTAAATTAGAAATAGACTCAATCCACAAAATGTAGTTTTACATTTAAAATTTGAGACATAAAAATGTGGAGGCTTTATTTTCAGAAAAATTCCAAAAACCTTTTAAACTTAGTCTCAAAAGAGGTTAAAATGGATGAAGAAAAACCTTTCTGTTCAAAATAGTTTAAATGGAATACTTTTGCTTGAAACGCTCAGTTTAATTGAAGTGAAAATGCTAAGAAAAATTAAGTTTGACATCCTTTTAACAGAAAATAATGAAATAGAAAACTTCTAATTCTTTTTACAGCTTTCAATTTATTATTTTTTTGTTTTATAAACTATTCCATTAGAAAATACCAAAAACTTATGGTGTTTGTTTTGGTCAGTGCAGACATATATTATTGTTAAAATCTTATTTTCTATATAGTATGATAATACTTTTTATATTTTACAAGTATGCTTTATTCTGTGTATCTTATTTCTATATTTTAAAAATACTTCTTATACCTAAATAAAAAACTAAAAATGATAGCAGAGGGATTTTCAAAAATATGGTTGAAGTCTGAATTGTTATTGTCATTGAATTCAGACCTGTAACCATTGAAACCTTTTGGAATTTCTTTAAGAAAATTCTCTCTTCTAGAACTTTTTCTCTTTTTCCTTCTTACTTTGAGCACAGTTTTGCAATGACTCAAATGTCAAAATTTCAAGTAACCATATCTTTTTCCTTTTATCTTTCTTTTTTTTTTTCCCCCGATTTCCTATACTTAGTGCTTTGATGAAAAGGGAAGTTTTAAATTACAAAAATTATAATAACTTTGGTTTCAGGTTTTTTTTGGAAGATCACGTTAGGCATTGCAAAGGTTCCTGACACTAGGCTGATTTAATTCAGCACTGAGAAGACAGGCTGCCACCTACTGAACCATCAGCACTGGTCACCCCAATGCCTAGCAATTTTTCAGAGTTGTCTCTTGACACTGTGGATTAAGAAACTTCTGTTTCATAGTTTTATCCATGATATATGGATGTATGCGTACCTTATCCCTGTGTATGCACATACACACATAGAATGTATAGGTGATGCAATAGGACCTCACTAGGGAACTTTTTTTTCCAAGAGAGTGACTGAATGCTGAAAATAGAAACTGGGAATAAATAAATGAATCCTAGAGAGATGCTTCTGTTTAGTCTGATTTGAGATATTTTCGAATAAGGAAACAATAAAACTGTCACTAGCAGGATGTACAAGCAATGTCTACCTAAATTTGGAAATTGAAGTATAAAAAGGAGAACCAATTTAGGGTAATTTTTTCAAAGATGGTCTGTCTTTTTTGATCTGCTTATATTTACAATTATAGGTTATAGATGTAGCTTATTATGTTTCCCGTTTTGTATTTATAGGACAAGAGTGAATCATTTTTGTGGAGTACTACCACTCCTTCAACCACTTTTGGGAAATCCACAATTCTCTCACAGCCTACAGCGACCCCAAGCACAGAAGCACCGAGTGAAATGAGCTCTGTTTGGAGTGAGCCCATCAGCTTTGTTGTGTCTAACCTGAGGCCATACACCACCTATCTGTTCGAGGTCTCTGCAGTTACCACTGAGGCGGGCTACATTGACAGTGCCATTGTCCGCACACCAGAATCAGGTACGTGAAACACACGCTGCTTTCAAATGCCAATGGAGTTCTCAGATTTGTGTGAAAAACATCAAAATATAAGTTTGATTTTCTGCTGCAAGGTACTTCAGTCCTAATCTGTCCTTACCTGTATCATGCTTTTGCATTTGCATGATTACTTAATTTTACCTGATGGAATCAACTGAAAATATATATGTATTAATGTATCTAATAAGGTACAGTGAGTGGGAGTTCAGTTATTGTCAGTAATCAAAGATACCAAAGTTACGCTCAGGACAGATCAAATTTTATGGAAAACTGAGGACAATTTAAGAACTGTAATTAGTAGAATTATGGAAGAAGAATTAAAAATAAAAATGAAGGGAAAGGCTGTCAGGCATAGTATTCAAAAGTATGTGTATTGTGTGTGTACATAGTAATGCACTTAAAGCTTCTCAAGTTTTGTAGAGAAATAAGAACTATGAAGAAAACTCCTGTATTTAGGTTCCCAATCTGGGCCTATTGCAGAAAGTTGTTCAGCGCTGAAGAAATCTTTAAGCACTAGGTTAAGTTGATTTTTGATTACTTGCAATACACTGAGAAGTTAGAATTGGAAACAAAGGTCAAGGAGCAGGACTTTTATAATGGCTACACTGCTAATAAAGTTATAATAAAAAGGCATTCCAGAGGAATGTTTTTCTGGCTTTTTGTTTTCTGGTACATCATTCTTTTGTTTGACATGGTTTGATGTTACTTGGTTCCCTTTCATACAAACAACATAGGTAGCACTGTCCAGATGAAAAGAAATTTCATTTCCTCCTAGATATGTTCATGTAAATTCCTTTGATAAAATTTCAACAGCCTTAGTTTGCTGCCCTGTTTAGGGTTAATGAAATTTTGGTCAGCGTCTCTTCTAATGATTTTAGGGCTAATTTCCAGATTATCTTTCACCTTTGTCTTCTAGGGATTATTTGCATGCTATCATCTCTCTTGACACCTTTCCTGACAATTACCTTAAAACACAAATTAAGTAATCTTAATGTGATATGTTTTTATAACTTCCCTTCAGAATATTTCATGTTTATATTTAAAATTAATTTTCTGATATGGGGTTCTTGGACATCCTAATATAAAGTATTTTATGTTGAAAGACTTTTTCCAATATTGTTTAAGTTCCAGAAGACCCACCACAGAATTTTGCCAAGAGCAACATTACAGCAAAGTCTTTCTCAGTAATATGGGACCCACCAACCACAGTAACAGGGAAATTTAGTTACAGAGTTGAGCTGTATGGACCATCTGGTAAGTCAGAGTTGATGTTACCATTTCTATTGATTTTTTTGTGATTATTTCCTTACACTTGCATTCTTCTGTGCCTGACAGTCAAAAATAAATATTCAAAGTCGGTTATGTATCCCTTTTTATTAGTATATGTTTTAATAGTTTGTAGGTTACTTTTAAGGGAAAAATCAGTCCATCACAAGGAACAATATGAAATTAAACTCACATTAGATGTTCTTAAGAATGGAGAAAATGAAATTCTCCTCACTCTTTCAGGAGATGACAGGCTAAGCACAGCTGAATTAGTGTGCTTATATATCCAAATCATTCTGTATTTACCTTTACTATTTTCTCTTTCTGTTAAAGATTTCTGGAGAATTTTCATTCTCATGCAGTATACAATCAAGTCTTTAAGTCTGTTTTGATGATTTTGCATATTTTTATCCTCAGACATATATAGACAAAGAAATTATAGAACTGCCTGTAGTTAAGTAAGACATGAAGTGTATTCTAATGTTTTTATGGGACCTCACAGGAAAAGCAATAGGAAACACGTTTTTTTTCAAATATCTTCCTCTTGAAATTCATATCTCCTTGAAGTGGCTTGTTTGTTTCGTTGGTTGGTTTATACCACATTTATTCAGCATTATTCCACTGAAGTTGATTCCCGATTAGCTTTTTCCCCCAAAAATGTGGCTTTTCCTTCGTTCATCATCTGGGAAAGCAGCCATGGACTGTTTCTATTTCTGAGCTAGAATCTCTTTGTTTTTAATTCCAGGTCATATTCTGGATAACAGTACAAAAGACCAGAAGTTTGTGTTTAGTAACCTTGTGCCGTTTACAGCATACGAAGTGTATGTTGGTGCTGAGACAAGTGCTGGGGTGGGGCCAAAGACCAACCTTACAGTTTTCACTCCTGCAGATGGTAAGTAAACATAGAGAGGTAAAATAAATGGACTGGATGTGATAAAGGGTTTCAGTTTTCCCTTGAGAGCCTTTAAGGCACTTTGCAAAAGAGAGAATGGGTATAAGAGCACTACAAGAGTTAAAGAACAATAAAAAATCCTAAAGAAAATAAATTAGTTGAAGATTACTGTGTCATTTATTTATTTGTTTGTTTCAAATTCATGCTCTGTCAGTACATTTATCCGCTATCGTAAACCTTCAGAGACTGTGAAAGAAATGTTTCTTTCTAAAAGAATGGAGTTATTTTCAGATACAGTGATTAAGTTGCAGGGCCCCCGCTGCCCCGTTAGATGGCAGCAAGAGGAAAAGAAAGACCAGCGCAGCTGCTCGCAGCTGGTTCGTTCAGCCCCCATGCTCCTCATTAAACCTCGCGTTTGACCGATTCTCACCAAACCCACGGCCCCATCCCCGTCTCTGATGGAGCCATCCCTACCAGCGACAGTGGCTCTGAAGTGGACCCAACATCGAGGTCTTGTCCTGGAGCAGTGAAGTGGTTGGTTCTGCCCCTGAGCCCGCAGATCTGTGGTTTGGGACTTGTGCTCCCAAAGAGTCAAATCTCACAGTTAAGAGTCCTTGGTCGCATAGAAATGCAGTTTTATCTTACATGCATGTGAGATTGTGTGGGATTCTTGGTCAGCATTTGAGGATGCAAGATAAAAAAAATGAGATTTGATGTTTAATAGAGGCAGTTTCAAAGTGGTAATTTCTGTTTTACATTTATGCCACGAAACACAAATTTAGAAAATCTCTGCCTCAGGGATTGCTGGCAATATTTGTTGTCAAGGTGTAACACTGGGAGGAAAACCTATCTTTATTTATTGTACTCTTTCCTGAATTACATGCTTTTGGCAACTCTCAGAGACAATTTCCAGAGATGGTCTGCCTCACTACAGTCAGTCATTCTCATCTTGTGCTGAAATGCACTGTCAGGAGCAAAGGGAATTTTGGTGGGTTTGGGGTTCCTTTATCATAACATAGGGTATCTTATTTTAATGCCAAATCTAAAAATCTTCCTCACGCAAGTAATTTTAAAATTGTCTTTTACTGAAGTGTATAAGGAAAAAAAATTCTTTTTGTATCAAATCTGAATATCATTCCATTTAATATAAAATTATTTTATCTCTGGTGGTCCTATGGAAATTACAATATAATTGAGATCGAATGTTTAATGAAGAAATTTTATGAACTATATAATTTATATATCTAATTTATGTATGTATATGTTTTATATCTATTATTATGCTATTATTTATTATTATTTATATCTATAAAATATAATTAGTATATTTTATATCTATTCTATATAATTATCTATAATTATATCTAAATTATATATACAATATAAATAAAATTCTATAAACCTAAATAAAGTAATACAAACCTGTTGTAAAAGGGAAATTAACAAGCTCTATCACATTAATTTTTTTCCCCAGCTTTTTACTTCACTCTTGTATGGCTCTGATACTTTTAGAGCTAACCTTTCATTTTCAAGTATACATAAGATTCCATATAGGAAAATAGCAAAGGTCTGCTTGATTCCAATCAAGTAGACTTCAGTAGAGCTATCATGGTTTATATCATCTTTGTCTCTGATCATACTCATGCACACATCCTATGTGTTAAAAAAAAAGTGTGCATATTTTAGAACTTTAGCTTGTTTGCTAAGAAAACATGCAAAGTAAGTCTCTACCCTGCACAGGGTCAAATCAAAAGATAAGGATTTGAAATCTGATTGTATGTTGTACCTTGCATACAGTGCTGAAAAACCTTGTAATAATCACAAGTGTTTAAGGAAATCAAATTTCTTCTTGAATATTTAGTCCCAGGTGCTGTATCAGATTTACAATTAGCAGAAGTGGAAGCCACATATGTAAAAATTGTTTGGAGGAAGCCACAACAACCAAATGGAATCATTACCCACTACAGAGTTAAAGTACACATGCAGGAAACGCTCATCACTCTGGAAAACACTATTCTTGGAGATAAAAATAAGGTATTCTCTTCTTTTTTTATATAATATGGATTTTGTGTTCAATTAATTTGCTCTCTGCCTTATCTGACATTTACAGAATGTGGAATTAGCTCCCACAGATGAATTGTTAACATTTTTAAAAGCGACCTTCCTCAGTCCACTCTCTTTCTCTGACTGGCTTTCAAAAAGATTCCAATAATGCTGTTTCCACAACATAAAAGAATAAATCTTCCTGGCAGAATGATCCAGCTGCTGAAGGCAGAAAGCCATAGCCCACAGTCTTGTCCTTCTGAGTCCTTGAGTTCTTTGCAGCATAGTGTGGCCAGACTATAACAGTAAAGATTTAAGTGCCTAGATTGATAAACAACCACTCGGTCAGACCTCTAGAAGATGTGGGTAGGAACCCTGTGAACTCAGCAGAAGTATCCAAAGGCTGGTTAAATGTTCTACTAGCAAGGCAGACAGGCCTAGACCTTCTGCCTCCTTTTGTATCCTTAAATTCACATGTGACACTACATGCTGAACTCCATGCTGTGGTTGCACACAGAGGATATGTGTGCACATCTGTGGGATCCTGTCTCCTAGGGGACTTGTGCTGTCAGTCAGTCCAGCTTCTGGATTTTGGTGCTGATGTGCTTTACATGCTTAAAGGAGCAGCTCTGAGTATGCAGCACAGAACTGTAGACTCCTAGCAAATTTTCAGCTCAGGATTGAATTCTTTCTGAGGCATGGCTTTTTGGGCTGAATTTTGAATACAGGTGCCCAAAGCATAGTTCCTTATATTTTCAGACAGAGAAGTCTTTCACTGGATCTGAATTGGAATCTAAGTTTTTGATGTAGAGCTCAAGGAAGGAGTTCACTTTCAAGCTGAATGATATACATCAAATAGAGCCCTAGAGTCAAACATTAAATAAGGAGTGGGGAAAAAAGCTAGGATAAGGATCCATTCATTAAACTAGGCAGGCATCCTTGGAAAAGGAAAGTATATAACTCTGTAATTAAAGATTGTATCATAGTCCAGACACAAAAAATTAAAGTAGTCTTACAAAAATAAGAACAAAAAATGTTTTAGTGATGGAATTCCCTTATTTTTGAGTTCTTAGAGCAGCATCATTGCTTCTTTATTATAATTTATTGAATTTAATTTTCTAACTAAAAACCACAACAAATCACCTTGCTTTATTTAGAACCCCATTGACCCAAGCTTAGAGCATCTAGAGGACTTGAACTGGCAGATCCACAGTGCTAATGGTACTCCATAAACAGTAGCAATAAAAGGCTGTTGTCATTTGTGTGGAAAATCCTCATAACCAAGAAGTATTTCCATGTGACCTACAATTTTGCTATAAAATGCTGGTGAAGATGAGTCATACACAGTTTTTGCCTCTTGGTACTTAGGTGAGATTGATGCTCTATCTGCCCCTGTAGCTAATGAACTTCCTGTTAAAGGAGTAAAAAAAGGGGCTTTGCCCTCTCTCTACCCAGGGTCCATAGGGAAAGAACTAATGTGTATTAGTTACATCACCGTAAAAGCATCTCCTTCTGGCAATGAGATGGGCCATATGTGTGAGTGGGGAGTGTTCCAGATGACAGCAGAACAATTCAGAGACACTAGAGTCCTGGATTTGGTCCCAGATTTTAAAAGGGCATGAAGATCTGGTGTTGACACACCATTTTGTACCTATACTCTAGCCTCTCTCTCTTTTCTGCTTTTGTTTCTGATCTCTTTGGTTTTTTTGCTCCACTTTATCTACTTAATCCATCCCTTTCCAACATTTGTTCTTTGCCTCTTCTGTTTTATGGGTCCCTATATAACTTACCTCCCTTTCACTCTCTCTTTTCACATATATAAACCCTTATTTTTCCTCTAGCTCCTGGTTTTCTCCCTCTCCTCTTACTCCCTCTCAGAGATCTACTCAACCTGCTAATCCTTTTCTTGAGGGACAGGAAGGGCCATATGAAGTCCTCTTGTTTTCAATGCCTGCTGCCTTCTTTGAGAATATAGTTAGTCCAAATAGAATCTCCCAAGTTCAAATGTGTATTTATTCAAAATTGCTCCAAGGATGTAGCTTTAAAATTAAATTTATTAAAAAATTAAATAAAATTTACTCTTAAATATCCACCTTAATGTAAAATACATATTTTAAGAGGTTTTTTTTAAAAAGGGGGTATTTGATTAAACAACAAACAGAATAAAATGTTTTAGGCTACTGGCAGCTGAGCATTTTTATGATAAATATTATATTTTTAAAATTGTTCTAATGATCAATAATGTTTGTATGCCAACATTTGTATAGTATGTATATGCATTCACAAATATACAAGCATTAATTCTACATTATATATAAAGTTATATAATTTAGTGATGAATAGGTTTGTGATTTCTTTTTATATTTCTAATTTTTAGTATCTGATTGATACTTTCGAACCATATGCAATAAATGAAAATACCAAACCTTCTTCTCCCACTTGGAATTCAATGGAAGCAGACAATGATTTATATGAAGGTTCAGCTGAAATGTTTTCCAGCATTCAGACAGCTTCCCCAGTAATATTTACAAGTGTATCTGGTGATAATTTGCCTGATATAACTGGAGCTGCAGAATTACATTCTTCTTTGGGTAAGATATTTTAGGGTATTTTTCTACCTGCTTCTTTATTCTGAAGGACCCCCATCACTGTCCCATGATCTTTAGCACAGGTTTCCAGCAAATTATAAATGGGTCATTTGCTGGAGTCAGATTTTTTTACTACCAAATAGCCGTCTGAAGCAAATGGGAATGCCACACAGGCAGGAACTAGCCCCTTGTCACCCAGCTGACCTCCTTCCTAGTGAAAGGAGCACCCGAAAGCCATCAGCCAAGCTGCATAGACAATCAGTTATTACAGTTGCCAAAGCAGGTGTGATTGTCAGGGATTAACATATCTCCGAGCCCTTCAGAGACCTTGATTTCTCTAAGCCTTTTGACTAATAGGTTTTCAAATGTCAGTGAAGGTAAATAGGTCAAAAAGTTACAACTTTGCTATATGGGTTGCAAACAGGTGGAGATGACCCCATGACATGGTGATGTCATTAGTGAGTACACTTGTTCTGTACTATCAATGGACCACTGTTTCTTTACCAAGTATGGATATTTACAAATCATTAAGCAGGCCTCAGCTGACAGGCAGGGATTTCAAATACCACTCTAAGTTTTTACAGTGTTTTGAACCATAGGGAGAAAATAAAGTTTTGTTGTTTTTTTTTTAATTAGTGTAATTAAATCACTGAATTTATCTATATGCACCAGTGTGTAAAACCAGTATTTAATCCGTTATTTTAACCTATACTGGATATTTTCTGTGCTATGTTAAACCTGGAGAATCTTCTTTGGCATACACAGGAAATGTAGAGTGTTTTAAATATAAATCTGTTTATGACCTCATTCATCTTGAGGTATTAAGTTGCTAAAAGATGTTTGTGTTGCTGAAAATTGATTTCAGCCAGTGTCTGTTGTGATCTAGCATAAAAGTATTATTTTATAGGAGTTATTATAGAATTTAAAGCTGTTGACAGCCAAATTTTCAACAGGGTCTGCTGATTTTTCAATGCCTTCCTTTTAATGCCCTTCTCACTGAATTCTGAGCCTGATATTCAGGTATGTGAAGCACCCAGAATTTTTCATGTTTCACTGGCACAATGACTGCTTTATAGCAGATGATTTTGGCTAGTACAGTTGGATCGTGGCTGACTCTTTGTGGGCATGCATGGCTTCTTCATTCTTCTGACCACAACACTTCTGCTAAAAATACCAGCGTGGAGGGATCTGTGAAGGCAGCCTTTCCAAGTATAGTTGTTCTAGCCCCATTGGGAGGGAAAGGAAGAGAGAATCTGTCTTTCCCAATTATTAATATTTAAAACCTCTCAAAAGCTCCAGCAATCTATTAGCCATTGTTCTGAAATCACTGGAGAGACGAGGTCTTATACAAAAGTACCCTTTCCTAGTTTCTAGGGGATTACTCACAAAACCTCACAACTCTACTTGTTGTTCACTCATTCTTTCACCTAGCCCAATCTATCTACTGTACACATGAAAATGGACCTCTAATAGATTCCCCTTTGTGGAGTTAAGAGGTGGAATGTCAACTTTTCTTTATATTTTTATAATTGATATGAAAGTTAATTCTTTTGGGACAAATAGTCCCAGGTTGTCATGCCAAGGTGAATTTAGAATGCATAAGAAATAAAATGACTTTATGAGAAAGAGCTATTTCTCTCTATCTACTTACAGATCATCAATATAACATCGATATTTTGTCTGAAGACCTGTCATATGTTATAAAGGGCCTCACACCTTTCACAGATTACACAATTAGTGTTTCTGCTTTCACTGCTGTTGGAGAAGGACCACCATCAATTCTTACAGTCAGGACACATGAGCAAGGTAAATTGTTAGAACTCTGGTATTGTCAAAGTTAACATACATGACTTATTTCACTGAACATTTGAATTTTTTTAGTAATTTATTAACTCACAGTTATGTTTTTATGTTTTTGTCTAAGTTCCAAGCTCCGTACAAAATATATCTTACAAGAATATTAGCTCCTCCTCTGTCTTACTGTATTGGGATCCTCCAGCAAATCCCAATGGGAAAATCATTCATTATACTGTTTACGCTATGGAACTGGATACAAAAAGAACATTTCATGAAACAACTTCAAACAACAGCTTACTTATGACAGGTACAGTGTCATTTGATGAAAAAAAATATAAAATTTATACTTGCAAGTACACTTTACAATTTTTTTTCAATTTTATGTGATGTAGCCATTTGAAATGTAGGTGGATGAAATCTCACAAATTCACACACATCCACACACACACACACACACAACAAAACTGCATGTAAAAACAGGGCTGGGACACTACTCACACTTGTCTACTCTGGAGGAATATGTAGAGTATGGGAGATGGGAGGACTAGGTAAGATAAACAGTAATTTTGGAATGGTCAAAGTAGTAAATAGTGAAATGGATTTCTGCTTGGAATATTTGCCTCAGTCTTTTTTGTCCCCATAGGAAAATTTTCCTAAATTGTCTAGTTGTTTTCAGACTTGAATTTTTTTTCACAGTATCTGTCTGATATTAATAACAATTTTCTTATTTTAAGTGCTAATTTTTATAGTAATTGAAGAAAACACATTCCTAATGGAGTTTCAGGCATATACTGATGTCAATCAGAAAAATGCATACAGACTAAACATTTATACATTCTTTGACGTCCTTGACAATTTCTTGAAGATATTTACAGGGTTGAAGCTAGTTGACTCATTGCAAAATCTGCTGATTTAATCGTATGCTTGTTTGACTTAAGCAAATACATTGTACATACTGTTTTAGGTGACAAAGGTGTATCAAAAACTCTGAGAACAGTATCCAGTATATAGCTTTATAAGCAGCTATGACGAAAGAAGTCAACAGCCTTGTTTATGAAGTTGAAGCAAGATTTTTTTACTTAATCTTTTCAGGTTTAAAAAAGTACACAAGTTATAAAATGAGAGTCGCAGCCTCTACCGCAGTTGGAGAAAGTGCTTTGTCTGAAGACAATGACGTTTTTGTGCGAACCCCTGAGGACGGTAATACAGTGTTTGCAATGATGTTTTATTTTCTGTACTGAAGTTTGTGTTTGTTCAAAAAGAAGACTGGAATATACATAAAGGGGGAAGAAAGTGTATAACTAAAATCAGTGTTGAAATTATTAGTCTTCTATCAGTCAGTGACTTCATTCAGACCCTTTTTAGGTAAGTGCTAAAAAAATAATAATGAAAGCTGCAGCATGACCTGCAGTCAACTAATTTTAAATAGACAAATGGAAGGAAAGCTGCAGAGCTAATAAGGCCCCCTCTCTCAAAACAATGTGTCCCTAGCGTCCGTCTAAATCATAAGCTTTATGACTCCATCTTATCTTCTTTTTTTTTTTTGTTATCATGTATAAATTAGGTTGGTTTTGAAGCATATGGACATGGCAGCTTTCAACAACTCAGGAGTCATACTGCTATTTGTAGGCAAAGATGCTGATAAAGTGAAGATTTTTTTTATGCTGAGTATTATATGCAGTTGTTTTTGTATTGGTGTTATTAATTTTAAGACTGATCAATAATTTTAATGAAGGGTATAATACTACATTATGGACATTTCTGAATCTTCCTTTCTTACTTGCAAGGCAGTTTCAACCCATGAAGGCACTGGGGCAAGAGCTGGAGTTGTCATTGCCTTCTGCAAAGAAAACATGGGAATTTGATTTGCAGAGCAGAGACATGAATATTAGCCTTTTCTCGTTTGTATCAAGTTTGTATTTTCACAGGTTTTAGCAAAGTTATTTCCAGTTTTGTATTACTGCAGTAATACAGAGTGTGATTGCCCAATTGTCGTTTCTCTCTCTCATTGTCAAATGTACTAGAATACAAGAAAAATAATCCAGTGTCAATAAAGTAAAGGGAAGGACTACAGGATTAAAAATCATGAGTACTTGTGAAGCTTAGGTGATTTGAATAACCATGCAAAATATCAAATTAAGCTGTGAAACTTAAAATACTTGCAAATCTTTTTTAAATTTACATGCTTCTGTGCTGTTAGGCTTTTTTTACAGAGGAAAGGTATATCACAAGAATAGAAATTTACTTATATAAATATTCTTTTCTCTGAGGGCTTGCATCCCTTCCCTTTGAGTGTTAAAGAAATCTTTCAGAGCAGATTTTCAGGCCAACAGTTCATTCATTCATAAAAGAGCCACACAAGCCTTGAGGAAACCAGTGAGAAACTCACCAAGAATTCTTGCCTTTTTATGAGGCTATGTGCAATTAATTTTCTACTTCTTGTTGTTTAGCTTTCCTGAGGTAATTCCGGCTGAGATTTGTGTCTCCTAACTTTAGCTAACCTATGAACAACAATTTGTTTGACTCTTGAAAAGAGAGATACCTCCAAATAAAAGATACACTACAACTGTCTTAGATAACTTGCATTAGGATGGAAGAAACTAGGCTGCTACATTTAAATATTTTACCGTGCCAGATAAATGGCAAAATGCATTTCAATTAGAAATTAAGCTTCTTCACATGGGAAATATCCATGTGGGCAGTCTTGTCATCCAGAGAGCAGTGATCTGTTACAGTTAACACTTTCCATTCAAGTGCTCAGAAATCCAGAATGAAAGTGATTTGTGAGACCTTTTGGGCAAAAATATTCATGACAAATTCTGAAATATCTGCATATGGGCATTTGTACACAAACTGAATCCTATGATCCTGGGTAGGTAGTATATTTTAATTTTGATTTTGCAGATTATTTCAGGGGTGAAGTGGTGAATCCTTCAGAGGAATCAAAGTTGACATTCAGAGCTGATTTTATTCATACGTGCAGCCCACTCACTCCTTCAACACTTCCATGCCTTATTAGCTCACTGGAGTCACATGAACTCATCCTTTGCCAGTAGATTTAGCCAACACATCACCTGGGAGCTGGACTTGTTTTGTGCATGACCTTCACACCAGAGTATGCAAGATTTGCACTGGGTTCACTAAAGGGAGTTTAGTTACCACACATGCAGTCCCTTTCTTTGTTCAATAGTTGATTGAATGAAGTATGAAGGGTGGTTATTTACAAAGGAAGCAGTAAGATGACATTAATCTAAGTTTAAAGAACTGAATATGTGGAAGACTATGAGAGGATTTGGAAGATCAGTCTGCATGAGACTGACAGAGAGAATAAATTTTTTTATCTTAATAAATGCAGTTTCAGATAGATTTAGAAGTGGATGAGAAAAGAAATTCTGGAAAAGCTAAAGTGTCATGGCACAAAAAAATGCATAGTTTTATGAGTGGAAAAGGGACATACCAAAATTAACTGAGGTAAAAAGCAGTAAGACTTTGAGAAGGAGAGTGAGAATATGAGTGTAGCCCTTTTGGTACAGTTAGGATCCAATGTCAGGATCAAATAGGTTTATGATCTTAGTTCTATATTCAACTAATTGAAAGAGTTTTTTTTCCTGATTTCTGTATTGCAGAACCAGACTCCCCACCTCAAAACTTAGAATTAATAAATGTAACTGCAACAGAAATAAATCTGAGATGGTTACCACCTGAGCAGCCTAATGGTCTCATAACTCATTATGAAGTTCTGTACAGCGATTCCAATGACTTTTTTATTAAAAATGCCTCATCTACACGTATCTCACTAAGTGAAGTGAAGCCATATACTCTTTACAACATTTCAGTAAGGGCATTCACCAGACTTGGCCATGGGAATCAATCGTCTTTTCCACTTCTGGTCAGAACTTCTGAAACTGGTGAGTACATGATATTATTTTAAAAATGAAAATTTTTGAGAAGAAGCTGCTTGTGATAACCTTTGATGGCCAGGAGATAAGTTTTAATCATTTAAAAAGTATTTGCTTGCTTTGCAAGGCAGTAAGTTTGAATCCCATTTTTCTCCTTTATGTATGAAGCAAAAGAGCGAGGCCAGGTGCCCGGTCAGAGATGGGGAGCCAAGGGACGGGGGTCCCCAGGCCAGCTGGGCAGAGGCCTCACGGGCCAGGACTCCTCTCACCACCCTGCTGTGAAGAGCACGGGGCAGGCAAGGGGCGGCAGCCAGGGCCCCTCTGGAGTGCCAAACACTTCGTGCTGATGTGGCACATCTGAGCTCAAGCCAGGAAAGAAAGGTCACAAGTTTGGTGTCAGTGAGCAAGCCAGACAGAGCCCAGTGCCAGCGGCAGGCCGGCAGTGGGGGAGGCAGGCTGAGGCCTGGCTGCCATGTCAGGCAGGGACGGGATGCACGGCAGGGCCTGGATCAGCAGGCCCAAGGCCAAGCACAGCCGTGATGGCCGTGAAGCAGGAGCTGTAACTGGGACGGGGACAAAGCACAAGGGCCCTTGCTGAGAGCAGGACGGGGGTCAGCCCTGGCCGCAGCTTCCCCATCGCATTGCCTGGGAGAAGGAGGAGGCAGCTCTTGACTACACTGGCCCTGAGTCCCAGCAGCCAGACCTCCAAGAGCAGGGATACTCCCAGGGCCCTTACTGTTATGCTCCCTTTCTTCATACAAGTATTTGTACAGTTTCTGTAGAGGACCCAGGGAAAAGAGAGAAAATGCAGGTTGCTGATGCAAAGTGTAAATTATGGTAGCACAACATGGAAACTCTCCTAATAATAGCTAACTTGAAAAATTGCAGTAATAATTCTGGAGTGTTAAAAGGAAAGTTTAGTGTCATGCTCCAGGTTTTTTTAATACGGCATATTAAGATGATTTCTATCCATTTTTTTTTTAAAAAAATACCTTGTTGTTACTGTGTATCTGAGTGGTTTTGATCTTCCAATCCACCCTCTTTTAAAATATATTTCTTAAAAAAAAAGGATACAAATCCAAATGTTTACAATGTATTTCATTGAAACCAGTTTATAAAATTTTTTCCAAGTCCCTGAAACTGACTGAAATAGTCTGTATTTTTTTTTTTCTTCTAGTTCCTGACTCTGCACCAGAAAACATAACCTATAGGAACATCTCATCCATGGAAATTGAATTATCATTTTTTCCACCATCCATTCCCAATGGAATCATACAGACCTACACAATATATCTCATGAGGACTAATGGGACTGAGCAAAGAGTCATAAACACTACTCTTCTGACACTACGTATCACAGGCCAGTATATAACGATCTGGAACTTATGGCAAATGTAAGTTGTTCTGAGAAGCATGCAACAGAAAGAGTTATATCAGTTCATTGGTTGGACCTGATCCTTCTTGCCCTTACATAAAGTTTTTTGCTCCCTGTCCTGAGAAATAACTTGTGTCTTGCCGTAATGTGGTGAAATTGAATGGTATAGAGTCTAACATATATCTCACTGTATTTTAGATGTTTAAAGTACAAGGAACTCCAGTAGATATCTTTGCAGACCTATCACTGTAACAAAGTAAACTCTCAAGTCACCTGCATATCTTTCTGGTCTTATTTTAGATAAAAATACTGGGTAAAAAATTCTGGATAAAAATCTTCTGTTTCCACTCACCTTTGCATATTTTCCTAAGTTCTGTCATTATTGCTTAGGCGTGCCAGCAATTAGTGCTGGGATCTCCATACCTTCAGCGTTACGTTTTCAGAGTACGGCCAAGGACAAACTGCAAAACATTCTAGGAATATGTAGTATTAAGTGGTAATTAGGGCCCCTTCTTTTGCAAAATACTTTGTGCTCCAAGATTTCCCAATGCTTATTTCAGTCTGTAACGATATAGATCAGTGTGATAGGCTTATTCACCACTTCAAAAATACTTACAGTCCACTAAAAACACTAATTTGTCCCACTGAATGGTTGTTTCATTGAAATATTCTTTTTTTATTTAGATTTAAATAAATATACAGAATATACTGTAGAAGTGTCTGCTAGTACCACAATGGGGGAGGGTGTTCGTAGTTCACCTCTGCATATACTAACTGATGAAGATGGTAAGTCAGAACAGAAGCTTCAATACAACATTGTCTGCCTGTATTGTTAATTTACTCTTACACTTCATGTCAGATGTTTTTAAGTTTCATGCACTTTTTTTGGCAGTTATGTCTCTCCATTGCTATCTGTATCTATGTATCTACACACAAACATACTTTATCTATCCTTCTATCTAACCAAAATATTTATCAGTAGAAGCTATATGAAATGTCACAATTGCTGTGCATGGACTTTTGGTCTTTCCAATATCTTATGAATTTAAGAATCTTGATGTACTCATTTTAATCTGATATGTGACATGGTACAATTAAATACTGTATTTGGTTTTTCAGTCATGTGAGAGCTGGGGAAAAGGGAAACCACAAAAAGGCAGTTTGAATTGTACAGGGACATTTCTGTGGGGTTTTTTGGGGGACGTTTTTTGTATTCTTCTAAACAGATGCATGTACAGGTAGACATATGTAGATATGAAACTATTAATATGCCCGAAGTCCATCATCTGTAGCACTAGACTTCCAAACTGAGCAGGGGAGTGTTCTGCACTGCAGGCTGAGGGTAGAACACAGTTGTTGCAACCCCTCCTAACTTGTACAGTAGGTCATAAATCAGCAGAGGAACCTTAAAATTATAGTTGTACTTTCAGCACACAATGTAGTTGTGGAAATTTATCATTGGTCACCTCTCTAGATTCTGCAGGGGAATCCTGAAAAAAGAATTCGTAGCAGAAATCTTAACTTAGGTGCTGTGAGACACGTTTTGGAGAAGGCTGCATCTGTTCCTCTCCATTGCTTAGGGAGGAAAACTCTGGGAATCTCTTTTAAAACAACATTGACAGAAGCAACCCACCAGCCACACCATCAATATAATAACTTTGCTCAAGAATTATGTTGCTGGAGCAGACTGAAAAGAGCTCATTTGGATAAATCCTTTTTCTAGCAGAGAGTATTTTTATTTAGAGCAATGTAGTTTCTGTTTTTTAGGGAAAAAAAATCCTCTGCATAAGAACTGTAGAATGAACTAGACATGTCAAAAAGATGACATTCACCATGTGACAGGTCTTTTATTGTATAGCCACTGAGGATAATATAACAAGTAAAACAGAAAATACAGCTGTCAACATTTTTCACTGGTATATAAACTCTCTGAATTCAGTGAAACTTTGTTAATGAACAGTATAAAATAATTTTTAAAGAGTTATAAAACCTTTATGCCAGCTTTCAATTAGTGAAATGAACAACAAGTGAAAAACAACAATATTTATAATACACCACATGTTCTGTATTCACAGGAACACAGTGTTCCAAGGTTCAGACCAAATGTTTCATAGATTTGCTAATAGTTATGCTCATATTCTCAATTTTCATGCATGACTACAGCTATGACCTGAATTTTTAGTGCATGATGCTCTTTGGTTTAATTTGAGAAAAACAAATGTAATTCTAATATTACTTCATAGTGATACATAGGTCCGTGAGTCAAGTTGAAGATAAAAATTAATTTCTCTATAACATGCCCATAATAAAGCAGTATAATTTATGCATACACTAGTTATTTTTCCTCAGTAAATTTAATAAGAACCTTAGGAAAAAAATCAAACATGGTTTAGCATTTTCATTTGCTTACAATGTTTCCCTACAGAGTCGGGATATGGAGTGATCTAGAGATCATCTTAAAATGAATTTTAAGGGTCTCAGTGAATATGTATCTTTTCATTTGCCCTTGTGACATGTTAAATATATGAATGTGGTCCTTATTTGATGGAGTGAATAGATTTTACCACTGTATAGTATCCCACAATTTTATAATCTCTCAATGCCATGCTTATCCATTTCTCCACCTTTTGGTGTTTTGTATAATTCTTTACAACACTTTTTTTTCCTCAGGGGGACTATTATGCTGTATTTTACATGTGTTCATATCTATAAAGGTCTTGCTTTTATTAGAAGGGAAAAAAAATTAAAGCAATGTGCTTGGGCAGTAGGTGAATCAGTGTGACCTAGCCATTGCTCTGTTTTCTCATGAAGTACTTTTTCCATTGAATCACTGAAACAGATGTTCTAACACCACCATGCAAAATCTTCTTTTGTCATCTGTCAGAAAAAGGAAAAGAAGCTGTGCCTTAACATTAGCTGATGGATACTGTACCAGTGTGGTACAAGGTTAACTTTCTATCACAAATAATTAAAAGCCCATTTAAGGATGCTGCGTATCCCATCGATCTTAGCTCTTTAACAAGATGTTGTGTCCTGTTCTTTCACTTTATAGCTCCAAGTTCTCCTCCACAAGCCCTCTCTGTAAAACAGTTGTTGGGTGTCACTGTGAAGTTGTCATGGAAACCACCGCTGGAGCCAAATGGAATTATCCTCTATTACACAGTTTACGTCTGGTAAGATTTTTCTGGAAGTAGTTCTGAGGATAAATGTTAATCTGCAACCTATCAGGAATGTTAGGTTTTTATTACACAATATGTTGATTGCATATTTTGGGAGAACAAATATTCATCCAGCATTTAAAATACTAGACTTTTGTAAATGCAAATTCAGAGTAGCCAAAAACTGGGGGAACAATTTCAACATTTTGTAAGAATTCTCAACATTTTTTCAAAGGTTATGCTATAGTAATTGAATTCAAATTTAAACTAGTGTGTGGTGACTATTTTCATTATATTCTGATTAGGCCTGCTGTAAGGCAGGGCACAAACCCATGCTGAATTGTCAAGGAGATTTGAAATAGGCTTAAAACAGAGAAATATTACCTCCTTTTATAGACAGTGTGTAAGAGCCCTGTTCAGAGTTTTCGTATGTGCTATCAGTTATGTCTGCTGTTATATTTTGTATTTACTACATTCATAGCAAATGACTGTTTTTAACATACATTTCATTTATTTTGTTTTAGTTTTTTTATTTAACCTTTATTTCCATTGTTTCTCCTCCTGACATCCTGCTATGACATTTCTTCACCTTTAAAAAGGAGTTTTGTCACTTTAAAACTTGCAGCTTCTGTCCTATTCCTTGCATAACATAGTTTGGTCAAGTGATGTGGCATCTCTATAATTTCTACTGGGAGTGAAAATATTTTTTATTGATCACTATTATTACATTGCATTTATGCTTCACCATTTTATTGCCAGTACTAAGGTGCAGGAAGCAAATACTAAAGTGCACATTATGTAAACCAGATGTGCAAAGCCTCAGTTGCTATGGGCACATTTCTCTTGAACTTACATTTATTTTCTATGGTTATTTGACAGTTTTGGGGTAGGGTTTTGCCTCAGTCACTATTGATTTTTTTTTTTTAATTGTGATTTCTAGTTAAGTTGATGATCAAGTGAAGAGGAGCAAGCTCTTCTTTTCAGAAAAGTTAAATTTGTCTTCTCTTGCTAATTCTCCTCTGTTGGGAATGTTGCTCTTTAAAATAATGACTGTCCTTGAGCTAAGGAAGAGTTACTTCATGATAAGGGATATGTTTCTGATACACACTGTGTTTAAAAAATTCAGGTTATGCAACTTTTCATCCTTATATTCCCTTATAACTTACTGCTTTTGTTAATATGACGAAAGATTTAGCCAGATTTTTTTTAAAAAAAACTCTTAAATGATCCATCTTTCTAATTATTTCAATTAAGCAGCCACATAACTTCATGCTGTAAGCCTTGCCCCATATTCTTTTTGCTCTGTCTTGTCTGTCATTACTGTGCTATACCTAAATTTAGAGAGGGTTTAGGTATCATGTTAAGGCAAGGACATTGGAGAAAAACTCCCTTTGCCTTCAAAGGGGCCATAACTTCACTCCTTCCTCTGCAGGGAGGGAGGGGGGTGGAGGAAGGAGAGTAATTTTAAGTATTTAACAGAGTTGTCTATACAGTTTCATAAAATGCATTGCAGGGGAGGTTTGACAAGGCAAACTGTCGTGCCATATAGTTGCTGCTCTTGGGAGGTATTCAATATATTTTGGAGGAGATTGTTAAGCCCAGTGCTTCTCAATAAAGCAGAAGAAAGAAGGCTACTACAGATGCAAAAAAAATGTTCCTTCACTTAAGTTAAATATTTTGCAACAGTTTCAGAGAATTTGGTAACCTTTCTTTAGCTGATTTGGAGCAAGAATACACAACTAATAGAATAGAAAGGTGATATCTGCAGTGTTTTCAGGTATATTTCATGGAATTTGTCAGAGGACAAGATGGTTTTGGCTTCTAGTGAGTAGTAAAGCTACTTTCTTCTTGCCTTGAGCCTACAAACTCATACTCCCTAAATGTAGTTTTAGAGTATTAAAGATGCAATTAACAAAATTGCTGAACTTGCGTGTAGCCCTTGTTTTTTAGCATTATCCTTTTCTGCAAATTTTTGTGAGATACTTGCTGACTACATAGATTTTGAGGTACAGATTTTTAAGAAAATATGGTACCTGTCTTTATCAAGTGAAAGTATGCAATTTCTTAGAATCTCTGTTGTCTGCATTTTTAAAAAAATGCTTTTTAAAACCTTATATTATTTTTCTTCATTTAGATTTCTTGGCTTAACTTATTCTGCTAAGTACTTTCTCACTGTCTGCAAAGACTGCACTCACTTTGATGAGTGTTTTCTTATTTTTATTGCAATCTCAGTTGTTTCTAAACAGAAAATCAGCTTCCCTTGAAATACCTCAAGCTTTTGTTCTTTCTATGCCTAGTGTGGAAATGTTTTTTGGCAACTCAGATGTAAGAATGTAGTTACTCAAGAGTAGAAAAGTTTGCAGCACTAAGCTGTGGATTTTCTTCTTACTTAAATTATAACCAGATATATATTTCCATACTAAGAATACATTGGGCAAAGATCCAGGAAAAGATGTCTTTCTTTGTATAGAGTTTGATAAGGGCAGCTGCAATCACTAGTAAATTTTACTGACTATTAAAAATGTCAGAAGTTTGGGAAAAATGTAAATGTTAACTTTCTCCATTGTCAAGAGTGTTTCCCATGTCAAGTGACATTCCACTCAAAATCTGAGGGTTAATAAGGATTTGTTTCATTCTCATACATTTTCTCATTCCAGTTGTTTGTTAACGTAACCTTATTTAAGATATATTAGATGGTTATCTTTGCTAATGGGACAGTCATTCAGTTATTAAAGGATGAAAATCTAGTAATTTTGAATCACTTTTTTCTCAGTATTAAAACATATTGCCATTTGTGAAGAGCTTTACAGTGAGTCCTGGAGCAAGACATTTGGTTTTACTTATGAAATTATCATCTCTGTATGAAATCCTATCAGAGACACAGGACACCTACCCATATAGAAATATTTGAAGGAATGGAATGTTAGGTTTTTATTTTCCTCCTTTTTTTTTTTTTCCTTAAAAGATTACATTAACTTTACAAGGATTATAAGACTCTTTGAATTCAAGTTAGTTATTTCTGTATCTTATTTTACTTTCTGATAATCATTTCATACCTATCCTAATACCAGCGTTTTATTAATGTTACATCTTACAGTCTTTCTAGGCGGGTTTTGACCTGACTAGAGTTCCATTCTGATCCTCTGCTACATTCCACCAGAATTAACTCAGCACCAGCTAATTCCTGTTCCATATCATCTTCTATTATTCCATTTATAACTTCAGCCTTCTGACCAATTTCACAGAGTCACAGTAGGGCATGCTCCCTGCCATAATCTTTTTATATTTCGCTATTCCTGTCCAGGGAGACAGTTTAGTTATGCCCTACTGTGTCCTTCCCAAGGGTACCACATAATGATTTGATAGCAGCTAATAGACAGAAATACTCCTCCTTAGTATTTCATACAGCCATTGTCTTTGTTGATGTAATTTGCAAACATATTTCTGTGGGGTTTTGGGGTAGTTTTTTTTAGAAACAAAATGAAGAGCCCTACTGTGATGCCAAAGTACAAAAGTTAGTTTTTCACCATAAAAGACAAAAGTTATCCTAGCCTATTAAAAACCTAAACTACTTGTATTTAACATAATATTACATTTTTCAGATTTATAGCAAATGCCATTATTCTATATATAGAGAAATGGTGTCTGTATATAATTAATAAAATACTTTTTTCTTTAGGAATAAAATGTCAAAGAGGAGTGTAAATGTAACAGAAACTTCACTGGAGTTGACAGACCTAGAATATAACTATGAGTATAGTGCTTACCTAACAGCAAGTACAAGATTTGGAGATGGCAACATAAAAAGTGATACTATAACATTCAGAACTTCTGAAGGAGGTAAGCTTATGTACACTATGAACCTTTATTTTCATTCAGCCTTAAAACTCTGTCAGACTTATTTAAGTCAATAAAGCCACTGAAGTAGAAGTGACATTTGACTTGTCAAGAAGAGACATGCTACCTGTCTGTGTGGCTCTGTCCTTGTGTCTACATGTATCTATGTCTCTGTAAAGTGATGATAGGTATTTATGTTAATTTATACTGAGAAAAAACTAACATTTCTCTTCAGAACAGGTAAGATCCAAATAATTTCATTCTAAACTTTGAAATAATAAAATTATTTTTGTAATGTTTTAATAGATCCTTACTTTAAGCTGCTGTGACACAACTTCTGATAGGGAAAATACTCCTGAGAGTATCCCTCTCAATTCTGAAATATTTTTAATTTTAAAATGAACTCTGTAAATGTACATTGACTTTTTTATTCCATTTTAAATATTTTATACTTCCAACATGGAAAGTGACTTTTATATGATCATACTATATACTGTGCTTTGAAAGTGATTCAGTTTAATTATTGTTTCTGGTTTTCCATCAATCATATTGCTATGAGTGGTTCCAAAATAGATGTATGTGGGCATACTTCATGTCTATACCCTGCACAGATAAAGCAGTTCCCCAATGTACAACCACTGGCAGGATCAGCATCTATCAAAGCCATCCCTGCAAAGTCTGTCTACATCATCAGGTTGTAGGTATTTTGCAGCTGTTATGGAAATATGAATTGACTGTTCATATTGACTGTTATTGAAGCTGTTATGGAAATATGAATTGACTTTATAGGGACAGACTTTTAGTAACTGGTCCTGGGGTCCCCCTCCAATTAATATTTAGTATTTTGCACAAATTAGAGCAGCACAAAGCAAGAGAGATACATAACTTAGAGTGTTCTGTACTCTACTGCGTGTTCTGTACAGCACTTTCTTGGATGGTGAAAAATATGGATTTAAATTCTCCTAAGCTGATTTAAGGAATTGAATTTAACTCTCTTCAATACACCCTCAACATGTGACTGTGTTACCGAGAAGAACCATAGGCTGCTATTCTTTATCAAACAGGAGGAGAGACTAATTGAAGAAGGCTTACAGAGGTCTTCCTGCATATTTAATAGGCTGAGAAAAGATGAAAAAAGGGAAAATTTCATACTGTCCAAGCTTAAATATCTGGTTTACCCACATGGGTTGGGAGACTAAATTATGTTTATAATAGAACAAGGCTTTTAATTTAGGTTGTGAAACAAGTCCTTTTTTTTCCCTACTAACTATATTTGGAATGTAGAGATCTAGCTCAGTCAGCTTCAATTTCTGCAAATTAGATTTTCTATGTGCACAAAGCAGTAAGTACAGGATAAATTCTATAAGAAAACTCAATCTGTTCACAAATGCAGCTAAACACAAATGTGATTGAAAAAGTGTTTTAAAAATTCATTTTCACATCTAAAGTTTGATTTCATTATTTTGTGAAGCATTTTCTCTACCATAATTAGAAATATATTTAATTTGCTGTTGGATGCTGTAAAATCTACTATGGTGAATGTTCCTCAGGTGCTAAAATGTACAAAACCTCGAGGTACAAAAGCTTTAGGTATGCTAAAACTTAACATTTTTCCAGCACCAAGTGATCCACCGAAAGATGTTACATACAGAAACCTTACTTCCACATCAATAATGCTATTCTGGTCTCCTCCTCAAAAGCCTAATGGAAATATACTATACTACTCAGTTTATTTCAAAAATAATTCAGGAGTATTCATACAGGTAAGCTTATTTTTATATTCTTTTGTAGAAGTCAGTGAAATGTTCTTATAATTACTTAAAGATTAAATTAGTTTATGGTTATCAATGTATTGGTTTTTAATATTTCCTTTATCATGATGTAGTATTTTAATTTACAAAGACAGGAGCACATCTTGTAATCATATGTTACATTGTGCATCTCACTGAGCGTTCATATCATTAAGCATTAAAGCCAATAGATTTTGTGTAATATTCCATTATGCAAAGTTTATATGCACATTTATATATATAAATATATGCACACATCACTTAATATATATACACTTTACATATGTAATGGGTACACTACATGCATGGTACACCCTCAAAAATGTTTATTTTAGTCTAATCTATCAATGTGAATATATTTCTTGTTCTGGTTTTACTTTTTAATACATATTTGTACAATATTGAAAATATGAAGGTAATGTGAAAGTAGGGAACATATTTTTACTTCATACTTTTGTTTCTCTCCAGAGGAAATTACTGTTTAATATACTGAAACAAAGATATTGATATTCTGATTTTAAATCTTAAAAGACAAATAAAATCTTATAAATATTATTTTGGTGACACATTTTCATGTAGGTTTTTTTGCTGTTGCTGCTTTCATCCTTAATTATGCACTACACTTATTGATGTGGTAATTTGTCTTTCTCTTGTCCTTTCTATTAATGTTTTATGGTACAGAAATATAATAAGGGAAATAAGCTTCCTTTACAGGTTTTTGGTCACGTTTCACATATATGGAAGAAAAACAAGAAATATAAATTCATTTAGAAAATTATGGAAAATAACCTTGACTGCATAAATTTATGCCCAAGATATGTCTAAGGTGAAGTATGCATGTGTTTGAGGATAACTAGAAAAAATATTCACAAAAGTTACAAATACCTGAGAGTGAATAATTGCTGCCATACTTCAGTGTGTACACTTCTCTGACTTCTGTGAAGCCATGTGGTTTCCTGGCTCTGCATAGTTTCAGCTGCAAGCATGACTGTGCCATGAATTCACATTCTGATGAAATTAAAATCAGGGCTATGATTCAGAATGTAGACTCTGTTTGTACCCACTGCTGTAGCAATAGCATTTTTCTTATCAAATCTCTGGCCAAACCTTTACATCTGTGCACCTGAATTAGCCTAACTTATGAAGTACATCTCAAGAAATTTTAGAGGAGGACTATGGACTTGGACAATTCCTGCCTTTAGGAAGGTGCAACTCTGAGATGAATGAGTAAGGTGAAGCTGATACACTGAGAGAGGAAGAGAAAATCCCCCAGGATGTACACAGGACTCTGGAAATAAAGGAGGAAGATAGGGAAGATGGAGCACAGTAGCATTGGCCCAGCAAGGTGAGGGTCCAGTTTTATTGTCGCGATGTAGTTAGGCAGGGAAAGGACCGTGGCACAAGTGGAAATTAATGCAGCTTTGGCATATTGTGTGGAGGGTAGCAGAAAAGTGCTGACAGTAACTCTACTTCTGAGTGTGGAAATGACCATTTTCATCATTCTGACTTTGATTTTTATCCCATCCCTCTGCCATCAGAAGATAGGTTTCAGCTGCTGTTGCATCTGTCTCTTACTGCCCACGTGATATGAACATTAATCTCTGAAATCATGATCAAATCTTAATCTGTCTGCTCCCTTTAACTCCTTCTGCCCTTCACATTCTGTCTGCTTACTGTTTAGCATAACAACTACCATATCTACACTGCAGTTCTATTCTGTACCTTGGAATTTCTGAGGGTGCAAGACAGATTTCAAACAGGTGAAAAAAGCCAACTCATTTCTGTCAGATATTTTATATTACTCTTTTTACAACAGAGAAATTCATGTGTGAAAGTCAGCCTGATATGTGACTATTTATATATATATATGACATATACAGACAGTTGTAAGCTGCATGAGTATGCATACGTATAACTTACAACTATCTGTAACTTAGAAGTACAACCATGTAATTGCAGGATCTGTTGCTAAGTTTTGTATTGCACTCATTTGGAAAGAAAGAATCCTCAGCTGAAATACTCTGTGTCGAGGTAGCCATTCTGATTATGTTTATCCAAACTGTATTTTCTGATGAGAAATTATACAGGAGAACTGAAAAAGTAGGTGATCTTTTCACATTTCACTTTTTCATGCTGTAGGCAGCCATTCACTATCAGTCTTTCCTCTGTTTCTTTGTCAGGACATAATGCCAGAGGCCCAAGTCTTAAAGAATATTTTCTAGATGCTTGGAAAACCACTCTTGCTGAAGAATATCAAGCAAATTAACAATTCCTGGTGCTTTCATGTTCTGAAATAGATTTAAAAGTCATGCTAAACTGGTGCTATTCTGTTGTCTCAATTTCTCACTTCTCACACATTCTCAAACTTCTCAGGCATATTAAAACCTAATTAATATAAACCGCTGACTATTAATATGTTAAAACTAGGAAGTTAATATCTGCAGAGCGTTTTATTTAGGGAAAAAAGCCCCAAATATAGAAATATCTGAGATAAAAGATACAGTTTACTCCTTGACAAGATGCAGAAACTTCAGTTTTCCTTCAAAAAGGGAAAATTTATGTACCTTCATAGGTCAGAAAAATAATATATAGTTTCTTTTCTTTACTGGTCTACATGAAAAATAACACTGCAGCTGTCCAGTCAGAAGGCCCGAGATGCTCAGACCTAAGGTTCAGAACCAGAATAGCAGAAGGAAATATTTAGTGATGGAGATTAGATTTAAGGATTTTGGTAGATGAGTGGGCTGTTTCTATGGGGATGCTGACAGTTGTAAAAGAAAATGTGTCAGAGAGGGAGGAATGACTTTTAGCCAGCTAGAAGAAACCATCACCTGCATTAGGCTAGGTTCCAGTTCAGCTTTATCTTTCATCTTCTGGTGTCATAGGTCTAGGGAATATGCTACTTCTTGGTATATATACCCTGTCCCAGTGCTGTAAAGATATGACATGTGTGCTGACAAAGAGTATTTCCTTCACGGATGACATGACATTGTGCCTTTTCTTCACATCACTTCTCTGTGACACTGCTAGGTTCCTACAGTTCAAGTTTTCACTGTTTGAAGTAGCAGCTTAAAAAGTTTTGCTCCATGATGCCTTGCCTGGTGCTTGAAGCAATCATACTGCCCACATTTTCAGTCTTATCAAGGAAGTAAGTCAAAGACTCTATGGAAGTAATTGTCTCATGGCTAAATATCAATCTATGAAAGATATCATTGACTTGAATAAACTCTTTTATTCAACCTCTATATACTTGTGTTTTGATTAGCAAGAAAGTGGGAAAGGTGCTAATTACAAATATAAATTTATGCTTCAATAAAATTCCCCACTGTAGGAATTTCAGTACAGATGAAAACTGTCCTGCCCTGACAAAGCAGACAGGGCAACCAGGAACAAAGTACTGAAAAAAAGCCTATGATCCTTCTAGCAATTGAACATCAGACCCCAAATCATCCAACCTCTACCTCAAGACAATAATATGACTGGACACAGTTCAGAGTGAAATTCAGCTTGGTCTACTCTTGGGATGCAGACAAGGGCTCCAGTGTGCTATATTACTTAACAGTCAAACATTTTGTTTCACCAGTATGACCAAAGTAGGGATGAAAAGGGGAACTTCCCTAAAATAAACTGCAAATTTAAAAAAAAGCTGGTCTCAGAATGGCACAGCACTCAAAAAGGAAATACCTTCACTTAGGTTTTTACTGGAACAGTGAATATTATTCTCCTTGAAGGATGGTTTGGATTAACCCTCATAGTGTCACCACTCACCTGATTGCCAGAGTCAAGTATGTGATCCTCTGACTCAAAACAAGAATGCAACACAATGAATGTAAAGAAGAAAACAGAACAGAGGGAAAAGTTTACCAGTGAAGAAGACCATCACCATGTTTTCCATATGCAGCTAATTACAGCTTTATGCCGCTGGAAATACTGCCGCTTCCTGAGGTGAAGAAGATACTCATTTCTGCTGACACTTTCATGGCTTGAGTGTATTGCTTACACTTAGATGCTTTTAATAATCTGATACTTTGCTATGTCAAAACTTCTTTCATGTATGGATGAAGAAAGGGACAGAAGGAAGAATTTCTTCAGCTGTAGCCAAAGATCCTAAGCTGTTTGCTTTCATCTGCAGCCACAGTTAATTGTAAAACTTCCTATAGTGTTCTATCCCCAGGGTACAATTAGTACAAGTTTCATCTTTTCTCAGTTTGTACCCACACAGTTCTTCCTGCTCACTGTTACTCTTAATTATGTGTTCCTTTTTTTTTTCCCTAATATTTTGTCGTATCAGTAGTTTGAGATAATCTCCACTCCTTGGGCTTCTCATAGTACAGGAACTACCTCTCAAAATAGTTTTTGTTGATCCACCAAAACCCTGTTAATAATATTCATGTTGGTTCACTGCGTCCTTAACTGCCAGACAGCTGGCTAAATTCTAAAGGTATGCTTTTTAAACTAAGAGTTGAATTTTCAGCTGTTCATACCAATAAACTCACATTAAATCTAGGATCAAAACTTGATGTGGTAGCCTTGACATTTTTACCTTGAAAACTCAGGTAATTAATTAAGGGCTTATTAAAAAAAATCTCATTATTAGATGTTGTTATAAATTACTACTACTACTACTACTACTAGCATAAAGAGGGTATTAGAATGCTTCTTCTGGGCCAGATGATGCTTTCTGTCATACCCTGCTTAAGTATTAGAAAGTTTAATTAAATACCTTAGAATTTGAACCACTGTTTCCTGTACCTTAACCTACCAAATGTAACACAAAACTCTTTCCAGCCTTTTTCAGTTAGGTATGAAGCTAGTGTGAAATCCAAACTACTTTTAGAAGAAAGTCATATATTAAGGTAGATTTTTTTTTTTTTTTGTATTTTGACTGATGTTGACTTAAGCTAATCTTCTGGGCAAAACTAACAGTGTGCTTATAGTCACTTAATAGGAGTGGATATAAAAATTTATACTCACAATTTGTGCAGCTTCTGTTCTGCATTCAAAAGAGAGGCTTAAGTTTTCACTGCCAAACAAACAGTTTACTTATTTATGTTATGTAAGTACTAGTGACTGCAGGCAAAACTAGGTCTTCAGGTACAGGTATAAAAATCTCAGGGAAATGGATGAGAGTGTCACCTATTGTTTTCTGAAAAAATAAAAATATTTTGCCCATAAAAAAACCTGAAGTGTTGCATTAAATATATAAATTGATTAAGTATTGATGACAGACATCGATACTGCATACTGAACTATCAGTTTACACAGTTCTGATTCAACTGTGATAGGGCATTTCAGAGTGACTTCTTCAGTAGGAACTTTCCCTGAGAAATAGAATCCATTTTTTGGTATGCAGTTTTAGCATGCCTGTGCTTATATGTGGTATTTCTAAATTTTAACACCCAAATATTTCTGTTGCCTTTCTCCTGCTTTAGTAAGTTTGCTCTCACAGCCTAGCTTTTTCAGAAAAGCATTTGCTTGAAAACCAGCTTGGATTTTAAAGAAATGGAGGATGTGGATTAGATCTAACACCAAAAATAGGGAGCTGGCCAAATACCTGGAATTCATCAATGGGTTGGGCAAAATCATCCTCACCCTGAAAATGTTGCTATATAGAAAAATTAGGACTTCTTTGGTCCTGAGAAGTGTTGTCCATATCATCTGCTCAGTGGGGCAATGTGGCTGTTGGAGAGGAATGCTACTGGCTCTTTGAATCATCAGCAAAAGTTTGACTTCACACCCAGTGCTTGATCTGAATATGCCTATGGGCTACATAACATCTCAACAATTTTCAAATCCTGAAACAAACTGTGTGGGATCATCTAAGTCTGGTTTCTGTAAAGCAGAGCATGATTCAACGCATTCACTTATGTGGTATAGCTGAACTTACCTACATAATATGCTTTATGTTTTTTCTTTTCATCTCCCAAAGTTATGGATTCTAAACAGGAATAGAGGTGCTGGTCTGAAGCACTAAACTATTGCTGTAGTCACAGTATTAGTGACATTTTTTATACAGTTCAGAAGAAAGTAGGACTAGGTTCTGCTGCTATCCTTTCATTAGCAAGTAACTGAACAAAGGAAAAAAATTATGTTGATGCCTTCATTTTAACATGGTCCACTCACTAGAGACATTTCCTTAGAGATAACAACACATTGTAACTGGAAGGGACAACTAACAAAAGGAAGTATTTATCAAGTGGTGCAGTGAGATCTCTGCCATTGAAAGTTTTAAGTTCAAAATCTCTCATAGAAATAGATTAGACAGAGAAGTTCCTTGATTTGATTAATAGTGATCAGTCAAGGCATGCGTGATTCAGGTTATCTATGAGCAATTAGCAGATGTTGCTTTTTTGTTTTTGGTCATTTTCTTGATGAAATATGGATAAACACACTGCAATATAACAGTTTTAATCTCTGAACTGGCATTCAACAATTACAAACAACAGGAGGAGACAATTATGTAAGTACTCTGTAGTACATACAAGGAGTAAAAATAGACATCATGCAATCGAGTATTTCAGCAAAAATCAGTGCTCATTAGGAGTCAAAATATAGGTTTATGTCTTCTGAATACTATGGTGAATCATGTCTACTGGAGCTGGTGTGGGTGATGGCTAATGGAGAACTAGAAAGAGAAATCAATGAATAAAAAAATTTTAAGTGGTAACATTTTCTTTTTTTTCCTTTAGAATTTCACAAGTTATGGTAATGACAGCAATGTCAGTGCTTCTCCATTCACAGTGCTGGATGGCTTGGCAAAATACAGTCATTATATTTTATGGTTAACTGCAAGCACAGCATTTGGAGATGGAAACAAAACCAGTGAAAAAATAGATGTGTATACAGATCAGGATAGTAAGTTAATAACTTTTTTAGTGCTCATTGTTTATCAATGCTTATATTTATTAAATATTCTCTAACTTAAAAATTATTTTACTGTTATGATGGCAAAGTTAAAAAAATATCATTAAGTGTGGTTTTGAATGCTGCAACATTTATCTTTTCCAGGAAGGCATTTTGATCTAAGTCTTTGAAATACTAAGAACATAGCTCAAAAGCCTCTGTGGATACAAGCAATAAAATTATTGTCTTAAGCTGTCATTAAGTTGTTTTTCTCAAACAAATTTGACTGAGACGATTATTCATATATGCCTTCAACTATTTTGCTTTTGATATTGAAACAAAAATTATTTTTAAAAGTTTTAAAAAAATATGTCAACCGACATTTTCAGACTAATTATATTTTGAACAGTTATTTCTGGCTTGGGTTTGGGTGTTTTATTACTGTAATCCATGCATTTAATTTTTTGCTTATTATCTCTCATAGTCCCAGAAGGTTTTGTTGAAAATCTGGTCTATCAAAACATTTCCTCATCTTCTGTAAATGTAAGCTGGCTTCCACCATCCCAGCCAAATGGCTTAGTCTTCTTTCATGTTTCTCTAAGTTTAATGCAACTGGGAACCAGTAAGATATTATCTTTCCTTACTTACAACACGAGCATACTTTTTGATGATCTGGAGAAATACACTGATTACATTCTGAAAATCACACCAGCCACTGATAAAGGATCTTCTGAACAGCATGCTCTAAGTCTTCATATAAGAACTGATGAAGATGGTAAGATTTTTTATTAATTTCTAAGGAAATGCATACAAAAAAAAACCCCAAATAACTTTCTAAAAGAAAAAAAATTGTGTTTAATTTTCTTGCATTACTTAAAGTTTTTTTGTCATAGTGACACAAACAACTGCTACACGTTTCTGTTTTGACACCATGAAATAGAATTTTTCATTCTAACTCATATTTTTCTGAGATTATCCTTGTTTTTGTCTTTATTATTTCTTCATATAGTCCCAGAATCAGCACCTGTAATCAAAACATTTTCAAATCTCTCAACTACCTCAGTTATGCTTTCATGGGACCCTCCTGTTAAGCCAAATGGTATTATAATGCGTTATGATTTAAATTTATTTGGGCCAGAAAGGAATAACTCATTCTCTACCACCAATAATTTTATCATCTTGGAAGACCTTCTGCCATTCACACTGTACAGCATTTATGCAGCTGCAAGAACAATAAAAGGACCCGGTCCATCCGCTGTTCTTCAGTTCTACACAGATGAGTCAGGTGAGCAAATTCAATTGTAACCAACTTCAAAATATCAGCCCTATATTACTGCATCCATCTTAGATCTGAGCATCAGACCTGTTGAAATGAAGAATTAATTTTCCATTGGTCTGTGGGTGAAGAGCTTTCATGAGAAGGAAACACTGTGTTTCCTGAGTGCTCCTCCTCCTGCCGCAGTGTGCAAGAGGAGGTCACATTCTTCATAGGATTACAAAAATAACTCCATGAAGAAATGCCTTTTGCCTTTGGAAGGTGGTATGGTTTGCAAAGTGTCAGGGATTTTGAAGCAAGCCACAGTACCTTTCTCTTCATCCACCCATGTAATTGAAAAATGATAAAACATGGCAGTATTTCTGACACATTCAGACAGTTTTCCTTTACATGGACCTCCTCTCCCCTGCATGGTAAATTATGTATCTTTTAAATCTATGATGAGTTGTGCTCCATATATGGTGTGGAAAGCAAAGTATACCTCATTCCAGTTATATAAGTTATATGACTTTTGTTAAATGTCTTAGTTCTGACAGTCAGGATGTTTAAGTGATTAATAGATTTGTTAGATCTCTAAGAAGATGCGTTGCAGACTAAACACGTATTCTGGATAAATGGAATTAGTTTCATGTCAAAGAGGAAGAAAAAAGATTGAAATAACAATGATGAACTCCTAGCTTGAGTTCAGATACAAATGTAAATAAAATACCTATATTCTCTGCATGTCCAAAGTGTTTTGTTTCATCAGGGTTATTTGTGATTTGGAACTCAATTGCATTTCTCTTTTGCAGTGCCATTAGCTCCACCACAGAATTTGACTATTATCAACTACACCGCAGATTCTGTGTGGCTAAAATGGGATCCAAGTCCCCAGTCAAATGGTGTTATTATGAGATATAATTTTAAGATTTATCAAAACAACACTGAAAAACTATTTTTCCGGGTATGTTTTTAATTGAGTGTATAATTTTTAAAAATATTCATTCATGCTTTAGGGAAAAAAGATATGGCAAATATTTTAAATGTCTGTTGTAATCCTAGAATTATGAAGTTCCTATAAGTTCCTGTTTGCTAAGACAGTTTAATTCTCTTCCCACCATACCTGTAATTCAAATTTTCAAATTAAAAAGAAAAAAGTGTTAGATTTTATCTGGCTTTGAGCTTCTAATGTTTTACTAACAGTGAGATTTATTTATCTTAATTTGTATTTTAGTGTAAGCTTGCTGTTAGAAAATGACAGAAGTTGCCTTGTGACTACTTGTGTTTAGTATCTATGGACGTTCAAGATTCAAAAAGACAGTGATTCCTAGTCATCTTATAAAATAGTAAAACCTGTTCAGAGGTCTTCATCAAAAAAAATGCAGAATAAGAGTAACTGAGTAAATTGTATCTGAAATAGATGCTATATAAATGTTCAGGTTCAAATATGCCTTGCATGCTCTGGGAAAAAACAAGTCCAAGGAGTTGAGCAGTAGGCTTTAGCTTTTTTTTTTTTTTTAATAAAAAAAGGCTTCATCAATCTATGCATCTAGTTAAGGTAAAATAAAAGAAATTAGAAGCTATCTCCACTGCAGAGGTGTAATAAGGAAGTAGAAGGTGAGAGGGGTTGATGTGAAGCTGTAAAGGGTTTTCAGTAATTGACTGAAAGCTACTCAGAGTGGAAGAGTCAGAACTATGGCTGTAAATCTTCTGCTCATTTCAGTAGGTTCAAGGTGAAGCCCACAGTGTTTGTAGAGATTGTGTACTAATAATTTTTCCTTCCTTAAGAACATTTCAGGTTCAAACCATGAGACGAACCTTCTTGGATTAGAACCATACAGCCCCTATTTTATCAGTGTCTCTGCATTTACCAAGCTTGGGAATGGCAATCAGTTCAGTAATGCTGTCCAATTTACAACAATGGAATCAGGTTAGATGTGACTTTTTCTAAGTTGCAGTTCTTTTTAAGTATATTTATATTTATTTTCCTTGTATGGCTGAACAAAAGTTTTCTCTCCAAAAGAAACATAACCCAACACTATCTCATTGTTTCTTGCCTGTGTAGCACTGATTCACATTCCTATTGAAGACTGGGTTTGAAGTTTGATTTCGGAAGTGTAGAATTAAAAATGTCCTCATCTCAAATGAGAGGCTTATATAGTTACTATAAATCTTTTAATAGCAACACAGATAAAGGGAGGAAAATTAGATAAGTATCAGTCTTTGCAGATCAAAGCAGTAGTTCAGATCCCTATGAAAGTAACTGAAACATTAGCAGTATCAAAAGCAGCTGGACAAAAGATTGGCAAATGAACTGGAAATTGTATTAGACAAATAGAAATTTTTAACCTTTTTTTTTTTTTAAATAATTTATTTTAGGATGGAAGCTAGCCGCTAAAAGTGAAATACTTAACTTTCACTCAAGAGAGCCTGTGAGTTTGTGAAACTGGCCATGGTGCAAAACTGTAGCTCCTTTGCCAGGTCAGAGCAACCCCCAGGCTCTGTACGGGCTGTCAGTGCCAGAGGACTGGCATGGGTTAGGGGGCTCCCAGGTTCCTTTACACTGTTAGCACAGGGAGCAGACAAAATATCAAAAGGTCCCATATGACTGCAGGGTTGCTAAGATCATGCTTCCAGTGAGAGATTCTTCCCAGAACTGGTAAACCAGAGGTTCTGGGGAAAAGTTATGCTGTTTGTTGTACCCAAGAGTTACAACACCATCAGAAATCTGGACCATCACTAAGCTGGTTCAGTTTGGCTATTGGACCCATGCAGCTGAATGTGGTCCTGCTCAAGATCCATGGTCAGCTATCAGTTGTTTCATTTCATCACTGACATTCCATACTTGTGGTAGTTTTTTCAGTTCTCTTTAACCAATTGTTCATTAAAAATTGCTCTATTTTCAACATGATTATTATATTTTGTACTGTCATTAATTTTTTATGAACATTTAAAGATTTTCTTCCGCTGGAACCAGCAAATAGATGGGGAACAGTAGGATAAAATGATTGATATGAAAGCTCTGAAACCTGCCCAGTGACTTCTGTACAGAAAAGTGTGATATAGTGCCTGAAAGAAACAAGGCTGACATAAATAAGGAAACAAATAAATAAGGAACTTCTGCTGTTGATGCTGTTGCTATGTAAATGGAGTAGGTACATGGAGTATGTATACTGTGTATGTTATAAACACTGTGTTTAAAAAATCATGGGGAAAACACAAGCAAAATGTTTTGTTGGGAAAACAAAACTGAAGCACACAACAAGGAAAAGGCCAGATAGATGGCCTCTTCTGTCTCAAGTACTAACATCAGTCACATTTATAGTTGTTGAAAATGAAATATCTAATGAGGACAAAGCCATATTTTTGATCCTTCAATGTGTTTCTTTTATGAATTTGTCTGACACTGCAGTGTTTGACTCTTTCTATGGACATTATGTCTACTTCTCTAGTGATATTGTTCTGTGACTACAATTTTAATTGTGTATGTTAATCTTTGGTGCATGTGCATCTTTTAAGTGCCAGATGCTGTACAGAACTTTCATTGTATTGCAATGAGTTGGCAATCGATCCAAGTGCAGTGGGACCCTCCTGCTTCAGCCAACGGTGTCATCACACATTACATCATAACAGTTGAAGGAAATTCTACAAATTTTTCATCTTATGATACACTGCATACTTTTAGAAATCTGATTTCCAATACTACTTATCAAATTAAAATAAAAGCTGCAACATCTGCTGGTGATGGTGAAGAACAGATATGCAATGTCAGCACCCTTCCAGAAAAAGGTAACTAATTATTCAAGTTAATTTTTATGTTTAATTTAAATGATGACTATGAAATAAGCAGGCATGAAAAAACTGCTTCAGTAGAGGCATTTAAATAATTCTGTTGTTTAAATTTCTTGTTAATAGTGAATGCAACAAAACAGGGCTTCCTCTTTCTCCTGTTTTAGAACACACCTAGTGATGAGAATAAATTGGCATTTTAAAAATCACAGAGAGAACACTTTTTTCTGTGTGTTTGAATAGTTATTTCATTGATTTATGATCGAATATTATTTTTTTGTCTTATACTACCTGCCTTGTTCCTAGTGTATTCCTTTAGCATATTTGAGACTCTAAGTCTGAAAATATTTTTGGGAGTAAAATTTTTGTTGTTTCGTTTTTACTAACTGACAGTGGTATGAATTCATTGACAATAAAGCTGTTCAGAATTCAGGAAATTGAGAAGAATTTAGCTTCTACAAGCAGACTTTGTTATAAATTTTGATGGATAGGTCTTTTTTTAAATAAGAAAGAAAACTATGAGCTAAATTCAAAGAAAAATGTAGACAGGGTTTTTGGCATTGAAGTGAAATATTGTTACCTAAAATCTGTCTTCCTTTGTCTCTCCACACACACACTTCACCTAATCTTGTCTGTGCTTTCACTTATATGTGAAACATGGAGATGATATTCTGTGCAAAAGACAGTGTTAATTCTGTGTAAACTATGTACCTATCCTCTACACTGAAAGTGGGAGGACTTCAAGTCTCAATCCAGGAGGCCAAGGCCTGTTTCAGTCCTTTTCTTCAGTCAGGGATGATTTCTACTCTTGGGATGTATTTATTGAGGTTTTTACTTCTTTGGTTATAGTTTAATATAAAAATAAAAAAATTATTTTCAGCAAAAAAGATTCAGAAAAGGTTTCACTTTTCTACTAAATTACAGGAGCAATTACTTCATTTAGCTCCTTTTTTTGTGTTCTCTTAAGTGATACCAATTTATGCAATGGAGTTGAGGAGGTCTCTATTTCAGAATAGCTGGATAATTACGAAACACAGGGATGGGATAAAGGAGCACAACTGTACCCCTCAAGGCTTGTAAACCAAACCTAGCTTTTGTAACTTTATTACTAAGTTATTCAATAACTTAAAAGATGAGTCACAGCACTCATTCCCATATATACTTCAACTGAGAGAGTGTGTTTTCTCAGAACTGTCAAGTAATAAACACAAGAATCTGTGTCAGCTACAAGGTTTTGCTTCAGGATGACAAGTGGAAGGGAGCAGCTCTGCTGTGCAGACTTGAGTCAGATATTGAACTTGGAGGAGATCAGAATTACTCTTACTCTTAGAACTCCTGTTGCCAACTCCCTGAGTAGCATGCACCTCCATTTAGTCCCTCCTGTCCACAAAGCCTTGGTGTCCCATTATGAGCTTTGATTTCCACAATTCTTAAAATTAGGCTTGTGGATATGCATGTCTGGGTGAACCTAGACCACATTTGTGCTGTCAGTTGAACTCCTGTTGCTTTGGTTCCAGATCAATTGGATGAGCTCCAAATGAGGACAAAGCAGGGCGTCCACTTACTGGCATATTTTGGCCAACATTGTGAAAATAACCAGGGCTGTACTTTGATGACTGCCCCTCCTCATGATACAGTCTTTCCCACTAAAGCCTGGCCATGTCTCCTATTTGAACTATGTTGTGGCACAATTCATATGCTTTTCTGATGAAAATTTTCTAAATTGTCTTCCTCATAAACAGCTTGTCTAAAAATGCTGCCAGTTTGTGATCCCTCCTGGTCCCTTTCTGTCCAGAACCTTGGCAATTTAAGACCTCTGCCTGGGTCATCTTTTTTACTCAGAAACTTCTGTTCATTGGTAGGGTTCAAAATCCAGTTTTGAAAAGATAAAGTCATTATTTAAGTATTAGACATGAGCATACACAACGTTTAATATTGTTGGTTGTAGGTAGTGAGCTTAGCTCCATGCTTGATGTGGATGTGTGTGCTCCTGCATTTCTGGACACTTCTCAAATGCAGTCAGAACTCTCAAAGCTTTCTTTTACACCATAGCTGCTGAACAGCCAACCCTCAGAACAGGGCTGAACCTGGGGATGGAGCTCAGACTTGGAGACAGTTGTATAGGAGAGATGTTAGTCTCTGGTAACTGAAGAGAACAGGAGGCTTCCCAGGTGCTTCACATTTTGGAGAATGGGAGAAAGTCTTCTAGTGGTGTTAAAGAAGCCTAACACCTGAGAAAGTTAGTTGTTGAGATTTCTGAGAAATTTGGGCTTATCTTTTAATTAGTCCTTGAGGACAAACTGAGAAAGCTGTAGATTAAGCCTGGGCTTAAGGGAGAGATTGGTTCATGTTGTGGTCTTGTGGTCCATGATATAAAGAGTTGTGCTAGCAGGGAAAAAGCCAAACCAGTCTTTATTTTGTAACAACATTTGTTTTATGTGTCTAATCACTGGGAGTTTTCCTAAGTGAAGGATTTATACGACAACATATGTACTTTTTGCCACATACACTGCACAGTCCCTTTCTTGCTTAATTGTTGCTTAGTCATATTTACAACAAACTAGTTATTACTAGGACATTTCCTTAGCTGTGTGTTTGCATGAATTGTTTTGTAGTGACTGGATACTAGGAATCAGGGATTCATGGATGGGAATGGAAACAGTTTTATAGCTATTGTCAGCTTCTTATTTATGGTGGTCTAAGATTAGTCACAGAATATGTAGCCAGCACTGAGTCACTGACAATGCATTTATTTCTGACATAAAGTGAAATCGAATTTGGCTCAGTGTCTCACTGCATAGCATTTGACCTTTAAATTCTTGGCAAGATTATTTGTCTTTTTTTGAGGTAAATTTTTTCATATCTGGGTACAATTAAACACGAATCATGAAGTTTAAATTTATGAGGAGATTAGTAGTGTTTTGTGTCTAATCTAGCTTCGCTGTCATGGTAAACCACCTCTGCCAGGCGGCAGTATGTTATAAAAGCTGTCAGCTTTGTAGTGGTAGTATTAGTTTGCGATTAAATAGGTTATAAAGGATATGAAAGACAATATAGTATACATACACATGCATAAATGAGTTAGGATTTTATAACTGAATAGCTATCCTTGGATTATTTTCAAGATAATGCACATACTAAAATGAAATTTCATTAAGGTTGAGTGAATTTTTAGAAGCACGAGAGAGCCATAAAACAGTAGGAAACTTCTCCAAAAGGCACACTAAATCTGTGAATATTCAGCTAACTCACAAATCTGGGACAAGTGTAACAGTCATTTAATTTACAATAAAGATAGAACAATTAAAAAGGTGCTATTCATTCAAAGCATGAATAATAGAAAGAAAACTGCTTCTGTTTCAAATTTCTTTAATTTAGATTTTTCTTTATAGACTTCTCATTGTTTTCTGAGAATATTAATAATATTGATTGTGGTATTAAGTCACACAGAGTAATTCCCCCACTTCTCCCCCTTACTGTCAGTCATACTTGATACCATACCTGAACACATCCTTAGAATGGAGATTGAAGCCTCCATTGTACTCTGGTGACAGTCCTTACCATTTGTCTTCTGCTAAACAGAGATTTGTTCATATCTTACATTTAAAAGAAATATGGCTAAAAATTTGTCTGAGAAGCATTTTTAAATATAATCTGGGCTTCATCTTCCTGGCCATTACTAACTTGTAGCTATAGACAGAAGTATGCTTTGTGAATAAAGTAGTGCCTATAGGAATTGGTGATGGGAAGGTTTCTCAGGTCTTTTGGTGTGGAGGTGGCAAATTAACATCATCTTTTGTTAACATGTGCACAAAATGACTGTATTCTCTGCACAAGGAACACTTTAAAGATTCTGGATTGTATCTCCTGTATGGAAGCTCCTATTGGAAAATGTGTGGGGTTTTTTTTATCAAGACCTTTGAGAAGCACAAAACACAGCAAGAGTTTAAACCCTCCTTCATATCCAAGAAAATTCTGTTTCCTTCATCATAAATCCTTTTCTCAGGATCTGGTAGTTCATGACAGCTCTGAGTCGGAGTTACATGATTTTCCTCATTAAGTAGTGAAGAAAACAGATGACAGTGATGTACTGGAAAAATATTTAAACCCATAGCCTCCAGTAGTCCTTAGGGCAGCAAGGAAGATGTGCAGTGCAGTGTGGCCTGGTTATCCTGAGGAATCAGCCTGCTGAAGAGCCACCATATTGGAAATGGCAGAGCTTTGGGTTCCTCTGTCATTAATGCACATAAGAGCTCTGTGTTTCACATGTTGCAGAGTGAATTAGGAATAAGAATCTTTCAAACACTTCTTTCCAAGATGACTGATTTTTTTCCCAGACATAATTTCCTTTATGTGATGTGGATTTCTTACATTTCTGATTAGTTGTTTAGTCCAAATTTAAGTTAATGGCTTTGATATTGATGGCAAATCCTTTCTAGAAAAATGCAGTGATCACTTGGTTGCTGCCAATGAAATTGTACTGGTGTTATTTTTATAAGAAGATTGATAAAAATAGATTATTCATATAGTATAGGATAAGAGAATTTTTTTTCTTTTTTTTTGTGGGGACTAGGTCAACTCTGCATTAGTATATAAGAAATGGTAGCAACATATACATACAAAGCTGACATGGATAGCACTTACAGGTCAAATACAATGTTTATTGAAAAGCAGAGAGTGTTTTAGTTGAATGGAAAGCTGAACATTTAAGACTTTAGTACAGACAGCTTTTCAGTACTTCTCTTTTTAGCTTAAAGGAGTGTATTTCTCTCTAGATTTACAGGATTTGATTATTCGGTACTTAGATGCCACAGTTGGAGACTGAGTTTTCTAATGTGCTAAGGACTGAGAAACATGGTCCAGAGAGGCTCTTTTAAGACGTGCTCTCAACTGTGCAATTGCCTTTAAAGCATGTCTGATAATGTCAGTCCCAAGCCGTGGGAAAAATACTCCACAGTTTTTTACATTTTTATTTTAGCAAAATAATTTGGGTCCTATTCATGATGTACTTATTCACACTGAGCAGGACTTTTTATCATGATGAGTCCCCCTGCAGTTAGCAGTCTATAGTAGATTAATATTTAGTATGATCAGGGTTATCAGGTTAACCCATGGAGCTCATTTGTGTAACTAAGCTTTCAAAATTTAATAGAGATAATCAATACAGAATATTTATTTTCTTTTCAGTTATTTTATGTTCTGAAGACTTTTTTTGGTGTGTGCCCACTGCTGTTGGTTCTCCTTTGTTCTTCACTTTCCTCCTATTGATGCTCTTAACACCACCCAACAGACTTCTAGGCTGCCACAGTTCTTTTAATCCAAACTCCAGCTACAAGCAGCTGTTCTGTAGGCAGACTTTTTTTTATTAACTTTGTTAGGAACTATGCCATATCATATTACCCTCTTCTGTTCGCGGCCCGTGCAGCTGTAGTTGTTGCTTTCCACAAAAGTCTTCACAGAAAGCCATAACCTCTCTTTCCTCAGTAGATTCGTGTGTGTCCTGTGCTGCCCTTAGGTTATCTTTGCATTGTGAATAAGGTTTTTTTCTACCAAGTGTTTTTGTTAATTTAAACCAGTTCCACTAGCCGATTTCAACTTAATATAAGTCTTTGCACTGTGCTAGTACTTTTTCTACCAAGAATTTCCTTTCATTTTGGTTCTCAAATAAAACCTTAATCTCACAGCAGTCCACCAGCTTTAGAAGGGCTGATTAGCATTTCAGCCAGACAAGCACAGGGCCAAGACCTGCCAAAGTAACTTCTATTTAGGTGTTTAACTTTCTGACAACTTCAGTGAGAGTTCAGGCATGTAAATAGGTTTTAGGAGCTTAAAATCCCATGCGGCTCTGACTTCAGTTACTTTTCACTGAAATTTAGGCACCATATGAACAATGGTAGATGAACCTGAAAACACCTCGTTCCTCTTCCAGTGCAGAAACTGAATTCACTATCATTCCATGGCTAGCCTCTCTGCCAGCTCCTTGGCTGGCTTTCAGAAGCTGCATTAGAAGCTATTAAATGGAAAATTAGGTGAAGTACATTGCACCAAATGTTTCAGCTTAGAAAAACTCCCTACTCCCAGACACAGTTAAATTATAGAAAATGCAACATAATACAACAGGAAAAGACTGTGAGATGTTATGAGACTTAAGGGAACCTATGAGTGATTCTTGGGAAATTCAAACTTGGGATCAGGATAAGAATTCCCACTAGCTAACCAGAGCACAGTCCTCAGCAATTAGTGCCTTACAATACCACCCTCACAACCTTTTTCATGCCTTTTCTTTCAGTATACCTTTCTGGAAATTTGGATTAATAATAAAGTTCCCATTAGGTACATGTCAAAGTGTCAGTATATAAGAATCGATAAAAAAATCTTTATATAGTTCCAATGTAACCTGAAATAATAATTGACAAAGATGCAATTTCTGTCTTCCATAATTTTTAGTGTGAACAGTGATCACTTTATCATAGTTAAGTCACGTTTAGAAAATTTAGACAAGCTGCATGATTACTCTAGGAAGCATGGAATGGTTTGTTCAAATCAATACCATCTGTGGACAGAAAAGTTGGGGGAATTTTAGTCATTCTTGAGGAATGGAAATTTGATTCTCCATGCTAGAGTAATTGTAATCCTCTTTGTATCTGTAACCCGATAGCATAGCTGTCCTGAAATTGTCTCCAAACACAATCATCAAGTTCAAGAGATACTGTGCCACTGGGTGTCACTGCTCTTCACTGTGGCCCTAGGATCAAAGCTCTTTGATCTGCTCCAGATTCAGATCAGATCTTTTAATTTCTCTAATGAGTGATTACATTTATGTTTTATTTGTCTACATAAGGAAGGAGTCAAAATTAGCTTGATTTTAAACTGACTAACATTCAAGGCTCTGATTCCATTTTAAAGGCCTGTCTAGGCACTGACAGAGAAAATTTTAGTGTGGATTCTGCTGACTGACCCTTGATTTTGTGGGTTCAAAATATTTTTCTTATATAGGTCTTCATAAACTGGAAAAATGACAGCATAAAATAGCTATCAAAGCTTTTGTGTAAAAGAAGAAATACTTGTCTGATTGTCTGCTATCAGGATACCTCCAAGTTTATCTTTTAAAATGGTGGTTTTTCATGTAGTGTTGCTTACTGGGATAATCACAGACATTATCTTCAGCTTTGTGAAGATAATGTGTATGGGCTCCCTCAGTAGTCAGTGGGAAAAAGGACAGATAGAAAGAGAAACATAATTTCTCCACCATCCATTCTTTCCCCCAGTTTCAGTGAGTCTCTTTTCCAAATACAAGGAAAACATAGGGAGGCTGGATTTATTACAATTTTTTTTTGTCTATGGGAGAGTGCACAAATCAGAGCCACCATCATTTTGCCTGTTATAATTTCTAGTTCTATGAAAGCCAAGTGTCTTTTCCTTCTTTATTGCAAAATTGCTAACTCTTGGTTATTTTTGATGTCATCATCTGTGTTGAAACTAAGGGAACAAGGTACTCTCCTTAAGAAGGAAAAGCCACCATGGTGTCTAGACCATGGGCACTGCTCTTCCTATATCTGTGACTATCTGCCTTGTTTTAGGTGCAGAGGCTGTAGTTGTACCAGCCAGGGCTTAACCAGCTGCATGTTTGAGCAAGTGAAATATTCCACCTTCCTACTGACACCCTCCAAGCAACCAACTACTATTTGCTTTACTGCAAACCCCAGTTTCTGTATTGGAATATAGCCCAATAGGTAGTCTTCTATTCTATTCTATTCTATTCTATTCTATTCTATTCTATTCTATTCTATTCTATTCTATTCTATTCTATTCTATTCTATTCTATCCCATCCCACATTTTACCATTTTCATATTTGAATTGGTAAGAATTCATATTTTTGCAGTATCTTAACAGGTATTAATAGCTTACATTACAATAGAGTAGAGGATTTATAGAGGAAAAATACAGGTGTTTTCTACTAATCATTTGGCATTTCTCTGCCTTTATTTTCCATAAACTAATAGTCAAACTAGCCCATTTCTTGTAATTTACACAAAGAGCTAATACAGTTTGTAGAGTTTTTATGAAAATATTGCAGTGCTTATTTTTTTTTGAAAGTGAAAGAACTGAGTATTACATCTACAAACCTGAGCAAGGAAAAATGGTACTGCACATTTTGAGGTTTTTTACTACTTTCTGTACTTATCTTCATGTTAATAACAACAGAGCAAAACTTTAATTTTGATAGCATGGAACATAATGATGAAAATTGTCTGTAGCAAAGGGTTTTTTTTATATAGCTTGTTCTTGTTCTGTGTCTGGTTAGTGTGTAGCAAGGTGGGAACCTGTAGAGCTATTGCATGCTGTGGTGTTGTGCATTTGTGTGTGAGACCTGAGTGGAAGGACCATGGTTCTCTGCCTACTCCCTCTCCTGCAGACTCTGCCTGCTTTGAGCTCATTTGAAGGGATTTTAAATTCTCGACCTTTTCATCAACACAGATTTGTCTGAGTCAGAATTTACATTTCTTGTTAAATATCCGTATTTAATGGAGAAGTTTCAGTTTATTAGATTGTGATGATTTTAACAAATTGTTGCAGACAAAAGCAAAGATCAGATATTCCCATAAGGTTGTAAGAAAAGAAAAATGAGTGTTTTCTCTGTTCTTCTCTAGTAATGTTGGTCTGGGATCTTTTTCTTTTTTATGTAAGCCTTGGGACTTCTTCTGTTTCAGTTTGAGGATGTATCATGTGTTTTTCTTTTACCAACGATACCTCTTCCCCCAGACTCTAAAGCACTCTTTAAAGCTAAGTGCACACAATGATTTCTGAGCTGATTTCTCTGCACAGTTTTTGCCATAGAGAGTATTAGTATTATCTTACAGAGTCTTAGAGATAATATTGGCTTTCTCTGTGACTATGTGATATAGCACAAAACCATATGTTGCATCCAGTCTGGGAAAGCTGGGAGTACAATGCTGACTCAATATAGACAGGGTAAATGTGCATACATGTCTATCTCTGTACAAACATGTGCTGCTTCTGTCTAATGGACATGAATATAGCCTGTATATAAATAAATGGAAGCAAAGCTTATGGGAAGTTTCTTTTTCAACTGTTATTCAGCTCTTCTCTTAGCATTCTTGTAAAGCACTTCTATAATTCTAGACAAACATATTGCGTTATTGATACTTTTCATTCAGAAGGTGAAACAGGAGACTTAAGAAACTTACCTCAATGTGTTGTGTGAGGATTTCATATATTACCAAGAGAGAGGGAGACAAATGAGTATTTCCAAATGAGAGGTAAAGAATCCCAGTTAGAACCAACAGTAAAAAGTGCTATGGGTAGGACAAAAATAATTTTGCCTAGTATTTCCTCCCTTAGCTGAGACATAGCCCAAAAGTAACAGTAGAAATGTCACACCTTTCAAAGCTGATCCTGAAAGAATTTTTCTTTATATTAGAAACTCCAGTAAATGTATGCCTCCTAAATATGTATAGTGTGATTTACGCCATTGTAATTATTGTTTATTGAACATATGAAGTTGAATCTTGGTCTTTAGATATGCTTATTAGAATACTTTTTCAGCACTGGATAAAAGCATTATAGTTGCAATTACTTTTCATTCAAATAAAGGTGTCTTACAAATGTTTTAACCTGCAGTTCCTAGTGCTCCCAGGGATATTGTTTTTTCCAATGTGCAATCAACAAGTGTGACCTTGCATTGGAGATCACCAAAATCTATCCTTGGCTACTTTCAAAACTACAAGATTACCACACAGCTACAATCCATCCATTGCAGTGACTGGGAAGCTATGGAATGTATTGAATATGAGATGCATCGGTATTTATATGAAAATGTCATGGATGACTGGATAGAAGACACAGTGTATGGACTGAAAAAATACAGATGGTACAGGTTTGCTGTAGCTGCCAGCACAAATGTTGGTTATGGCAGTTCTTCACCTTGGATTTCAACACAAACGCTTCCTGGCTGTAAGTAAGGATGTCTGTTGTGTCTTATAAAGCTCTAACAATGTGATGTTCATCTAAATAAGCAAGAACACTTGGTAGAAGTTATTTCTTCATAGACCTAAAATACTGGTGAATTCAATAAGAATTTATTGCAACTCTGGCCTATGATATATGTACTTATATGATAAAAATTGTGTAGTAAGTATACATACTTAACACTGCTTGGTATTTCAATGCCTTTGAAATACTCTTTCATATTTACTGCTTAACCAACAACAATTTCAATCCTCAGCCATAGTCATGTGTAGACTTGGGAAGTCTGAATTTTTGCTAGTTTGAGTTGATACGCCATTTTTCAATACAATTTCACATGTTGGTTGTGTCAATGAAAAAAGTTGGTTTTTAATTCTTTGACTGAAAGTCTGTTCATTAATATTGTAGAACTTTCCTGAAATTCCGTTGTATGTTCTTTGCAATAGAATTTAAGCAATAGTTTCAGAGGAATTAAGATTTCTTTCCAGTACCATATCCACCTACAGAGTTTACTAATCAGAGTAGCCATGTAACATGTACAGGATTGCCATGACACATATTAGAACTTTCATGCCTCAGCTGAGGATTTAAGTTTTCAAGTAAGAGACGAGGTAGTTGTCATAAATAAGTCACCACTAAATATTTGAGAGAAGATGACAAGAAACATTAATTATTTAGGCAGTTGTCATGGGGATATATGACTTTCCCTACCAGTTTGCAGCCATCCTAATATAGAGAATATCTGAGATCTGGCCTGCAGCATCTATAGAACAACTGAGAACCACCATGAGTTTCCTGACTTAATCGCAGCTCTTTCAGTCATTTCCCCTAACAAAGTAATAACAGTAGAGCTACCAAGTACTTAAACAGCTGTGTACCAAGGACTACTCAGTGGCCCTGATACTTACTTTGTCCCACTCATGTTTTTATAGTCATGTGATGTGAACGCAGAAAGCTTTGGACTCTGTGACTGTAAACATCACAACAGCCTGGCTTTTTATAAAGCACAGAAGCAGTCCTTTGGATTGAGAAGTGCTGGAATCAGCTGCAGAGTCATTCTCATGTGCAGTTACTTTCTTTGTCCAGTGACTCTTATGGGGGCGCTCTGCCTGTAAATCAATGCAGCATTTTAAATGAAGGAGAAGGAAAATAAAACAACAAACCCAGATGGAGCAGAAAATAGATAACAGAAGTTGTGCAGCTCTTGAGCCAGCAGCTCTGGGGAGATTTCTTACTATTAATTTGATAGAACTCAGCTGCTGACATTTGCAAATACTTCTTTTCAAAAAATTGTTGGAGATTAAAATAGTTAGGGATTTAAACTGGATGGAGAAGCAGATAATGAAAACACATGTAATTGCATAAGTTTAGGATGCTTTTTATGATTTCTTCTCTGGACAGTGATAATTTGGCTTAAGAGAGAACTAGTTTCCTTTCTAGTCCCACTGAGAAGATGGTAGTTAAAAGTATAAACATCTCAATAGACTGCACAAGCCCTTTCCATGCCAGTTCAGTGCCATTCTCAGCAGTAGCTCCTCTATGTGTTCTGTTAGATAATTTAAAAGTGGTGGGGTAGAAGTTTGTAAAGTTCCACCAGTTCTTCAATTTTAAGTGTCTGGGGCTGCCGACCTGCATCTGTGGTGATGGAAGTAGGCAGCAAAGAGTCTCCTGTGAGCTAAATTGGTGACACATCAGGAGATAAGCTGCCTATAAAACACACCACTGTGGAGTCAAGGAAGAATGGGCACTATTCCAAATGTCATAGCTGGGCGCTGGTCTTTTTCCTGGGGTAGTAGCAATCAGCTGAGGAGGAAAAAAAGAGGAAGGCGACGTGACACAGCTGGGAAGCCAGCTGGCAGCTCCCTCGTGCTTCAGTGCTGGGAGCCTCCCTGAGCAGTGGTTGATCGTTAGCAAGGGCAGGTTTCTAGATACTTCATGCTTTTCAAAGCCTGGTTTTTAGAATTACTGTTAAAACCTCCCTCAGTTCCCCTCTTTCTTTTGCAAAGGCTACAGCCTGTAGCAGGAAAGAGAAATTCAGAATGTACCAAACAGGTTCGGCGCTCTGAGCAGCCTCGCAAAGTGTAGGCAGAAAACAGGTGTTGATCCCCCTCTCCTTTCCCTCGTGGACAGGGCCAAGCACCCTCTGGATTAGCCTGCTGATACACAGCCAATATACATGGTCTGTTAGGGCTTAAGAGTGCTTAGCTGCTATGTAAAATACCCTGAGTACTTAGCCCATAAAATCAACGGGAGTTGTGTTTGTGTATTTGAGGGCAGAAGTTTCACTTGATGATCAAGAAGTGCCTCTGTAAGACATTGCTTCTGCCAAAGTTAAAGTTATCTTCATTGTGAAATAATAGTTAAAGGATTTTTTTTCTTCATTATTCATTGGGTTCTCAGAAATTTGTGTTTCTCTCAAGCCTAAAAACAATATTAAAGTATTATATTCAGGAGGTTACAGCATTTAGGCTGAAAACTGTTAGACTCATTTCCCAGAATATAAAGAGAAGAAACTTCAACAGCAGCAAAAATTACATAAAAGGAATCCTAAATATTTTTTACAAGTTCTGAGGATCTGATTGTTGTGCTGAAGCAGAAATACCTAATAATTCTGACTATCCAGTGAATAAAGTGAAGATCTTAGCTGTTTATTTCAGTTGTTCATTATGAAGACAAATGTAAGGCTATAAGAATCCTTTTCACGATTCTTTAACTCATTTGCAAGTTTCAAACAAAATATAACGTCAGAGTTCTGTACTGATACTGGTTGTAGAGTTACTCTGTTGAAAATATTGTGGATTATTAGTACAGTCCGGTTTTCACATCACACAGATAAGCTATTCAGCCTTCTGTCTTGCAGATTATCCTCACAGGAATTGTCTTACTGTCTCATAAAGTAGTGTGATGGCACCATTATTACTTCGCTGATTGATTACCCATGAGCCAAATCTATCCTACAAGATTAAATATGTTCATCATAACTTATATTTATACAGTTACCAGCACAGAAGATCACAGTGTTGTGTCACAGTATGGGAAAGGGCAAGAAATGTTTTCCATAGCTATGGAAAATTTGTTCCCTCACACCTGCACTTACCCCCCGTTTCACTCTTGCATTTATAAGGAGAACAACATTGGCTGAACTTATGTTTTATGAGGGAAAAATAATTGTGGAGGGTCAGTGTTAGATGGAAAATGAATGACAGTGATATCACTGACCTCGTTTTGGATCTCATACAGTTACACAATACAATGCTTTTTGGTAAACTGCCAAGTCCCCTAATGCCAGGGTATACTGAGGTACAAAGGAAAATCCCAGATGTTCAAATGTCCCATGAAGGCTAGGATGTAGAAGCATGGGGCAGAGGGTTATGCTTCTCTTTTCAGCACTTTCTTTCCCAATCCCTGCTGATACCCAGTAGCTTGGTACTATTGAAGAAATGTTTCTCTGTGATGTAAAGTACTGAGACTTCATGTGTTCTTTCTTCTAGAAAGCTTTGCCTCAGAGAACTTCTTTTTCTTTGTTTGTTACTTTTCCTCAAAACTAAACATTGGAAAATAATTATGGACTAATATAAGATATAACTTATATTTAAACTAATATAAGATATTATTTATTTATTTATTTATGTTTATAATTATATAAAAATTACCTAGATGGTTGAAAATTAAATAACTGAAGCACACACTTAATTTTTAAAGGCAAAAGGAAAAAAACAGCTGATCCTAACCAAACTGGCAAGCATGAATGTCAGTTAGAAGACTGGAGTATTCAGTCTTATTTTTGAGGATTATGCTAAATGATGGGCTATCCAGACTTATCTTCAAACTAACAAACTCAACTGCTGCCTTAGCATCAGGACACAGATGGATGGGAAAGATGACCCTGACCTCCATAAGACCCACATTCCTGTGCAAGGATAGAAGCATGATAATCAGGAAATGATGGTTATTAGTTACAGAAAATGCATTATTGTGAAAACCAGGAGAAAAGTGCTTATGAGAGGAAGTGATTGGATTATGGGGGAATGAGAGAATAAGACTAGGTCATTTCTCCAGAGTAAATTGCTGTGATTTATAAGAGAAAGGGGGTACTGATATCATGGCTTCATATTGACCAGATTCATTTCACAAACAAACCTAAATCAGAATGCAGCAGTTATCCACTGAATCAAACACAGTTTTTAAAAAGATGGTTTTTTAAGACATGAGATGTCAGATACCTTCAATTTTGTAGTTTTCTCCCTAATTGTAGGTGTTATTTCAGAAAATATTCCTGTGTTTCAGTATGATTTTGTTAATGTCTGATATTTTCCTTTTCATTATGAAAATAAACCAGGTATTAATGCTTAGACATACTTTGGATAAGTATCTTAAATATAACAGACAATCACAAATTTCTTACAAATATCTAAAAATGCATCAAGTATAAACTGCATATGGAAATTAACCAAAAAGTAACTGCAGATTGGGTAATTTGTAAATTAGATTATGCTTTAACATTACTTCACACCATCGTTATCTAGTGCATAACTGCAGTATGGCTTTTGAAAAAAATACTGAGAGACTAACTGTTCCATTAGTTCAGTAAAAAAGCAATAGAAAAATGTCTTTGGAAACATGTTTGATTTGAAAATGAAGGCTCAAGAAGCTATATAAAAATAATTTTGTACTGTTTTTCAGAAATTTCATTTTGCAATAAAGCCAATAGATATCACAGCCATAGTTAATGAAAGCATTGGTTACACTGAAAGACACTGTTTGGCAACAAGCCTGACATGCATTACCTGCAAAATAAAATTTGTGCTTATTCTAATTTTCAGGGAACTTGCTTGCTTTTGTATGTTGTTTCATCTGTTGCAGCTCTGCACTAAGACAGCCAGTCTTATCTGAGCACTCTCCTCTTTTAGCACCCCTCATGTGCACTCCCAGCTTATTTAGTTACACTCTTCATTCAGTTGTTCCATGCTATTCAGTATTTTTGGGGACTGCTTCCAATGGTTGAATTTGATCCTGCCTATCAAGTCTTACAAACTCTTGCTAATCCCAGCACAGGAATCTAATTCCTATATCCAACACCCTAAACTCCCTATAGCACCTTATCTAATCCCAAATAATTCTGTTTTATTCTGCAATGATGGTGCCAAATTTTCACCTCCAGAGTGCAAAATTTTATTATTTTCCTCATTAATCTTTCACACACAATTGCAACAGCTACATACTTCTTTCCATGTTCTTTTCCTTTTCCTACCCTGTGTTCTTCCAGGAGAACCAAGTAGTCTTGTACACCCTCCAAATTTTTCCTTATTTAGCCCTCTCACCTAATGATTAATAGTGACAAAGTCCATATTCAAGACTTAATCTTGTTTGAGAAAAGAGACTGCATCTTCTGATTAGCATAGGTATGATCACTTTAGTATTTTTTTTTATAATATGCTGTTAACTGGTATGTATATTTTTGTGGTAGATTGAAAAGGCACCATAAAGTCAAGTTCTGGAAATATGTACAAATATGTTGTTTTATAACAGCAGGCTGTTCAGTGATACTTACCACATTGACTTTTTTTTTTTTTCGTAGTAGTAGGTCCAAAACCAAGGCACCCTGGAGCCAAGTTCTGTAATTATCTACATATCAGTTGTCATTCTACACCAAATTTTATTCTCCTGAAATTTAAATGGTCATTATGAAAAAATAATATCACTAACTGTGAATTGCTGAGTTGTTATTATGATTTCATTAATTTCTTATTTATGACTAAGAAATAAGTAGGTTAATTCACTTATCACCCTGACAGATGGAAATTTTAAAGAAATCCCATTTCTTAATGTGAACATTCTTGCCCTCTTCAATTATTACCACTTCTTTTGTTTCCACTACCACTTCTGTAGTTTCTCAACATGTTAAGAATAAATTGAAAGGAAATGTAGAAAATTTTTTCTACTTGTACTTTCCAATACTGCTGGAAAATTTTTCTAGCATGCAGAATATGATCTCTTTTCATAATTTCTGCTCTTTTAATGATTAATTTGACATAAACAAATATATTATGCCTATCTATTTCTATAAATATTTGCATATATTTTGCCTGTGTCATGTGAAATACTTATAAAGAACTTGTAATTAAATGACCCTATAATCTCAATTTAAGATGAAGCCATAGGTAGTCCATACTCTAGAAAAACTGTAGTGGTTGCAATGAAAGGTGTATTTCTAAATCGCATGGTGTCTCTTACCTATGAAAAAAGAAGTTATATTTATTTAACTTAAATGTGTGAAAAAGCTTTCTTTTCAAATCTCTATTGGCCATTAAAATTACTGGGTTATTTTTTGTGCATTTCTTTGGCCGTGATTCACATACACAGTTTTTTTCTACAGCTCCAGATGGTCCTCCAGAAAATGTGACTGTTTTAGCTACATCTCCTCACAGTATTAATGTCAGCTGGAGTGAGCCTGCCATCATTACGGGACCAACGAGCTACCTCATAGATGTTACCTCAGTAAGACAACTCCGTTTTGCTGTTAGTGGTTATAAAGATGTTTGGGGATATCAATACCACAGCAGATATTCTTATAGAGATTGCAGAACAGACATAACTGGATTGAAAACCATACAGTTTTGTCTATTTCAACCTAAATTCTTCATAAGAATTAATTGTACGTTTTTTAATTTATTAATGTGAGATTAATTACCTGATATCAAAAAAACATGTGCTAATAAGAGGTCTTGCAGAAAAAAAAAGTGTGCCTATAAATGTGTCGAAAGGAAAACAGTAGTTGAGCTTTGTGAGAGTACCTCTTTTAACCATAATGACATTTTTTCTTCAAAGGAAAGGTTCATAATAGTGATTCTACAAATGAAAGTGGAGAGCCTAGCAAAAGGAAATGACTTGCACAAATTTACATGGCACCAGAGGGCAAACTTTAAAGTCCAACTAGATTTCTCACTTTTCACTTGGTGCTGTATTTTGGTAGCACAATAATAACACTTCTTTCTCCTTGATCTTTAAAAACAAAAAAAAAAAAAAAAAAAAAAAA
>VXAC01000245.1:1551489-1562221 GCA_013399225.1 Rhipidura dahli | reverse complement strand
AAAAAAAAAAAAGACATAAGAGAAAAACTCTAGTGGCTTTTCTCTTTTCATTCTCTACTACATTTCCAAAACTTCCTAAAACCACCATTAATAAACCTCATTTCCTGTCCTGTGGCAAGGTAGGCAACTTCTTAAATTCAAGCACATGAGAAGTAGGATATAGGTTTTCTGTTCTGCCAAAAATTACAGACAGGGCTATAAGTGAAAATAGGAAGTAGTTTATGAGACTTTACCCAGGAAAAGTTGTTGTTTGCAATTTCAAAAATTCTGAATCAGTTTGTTAGATAGTAGGAAAAGAAAATAGAGTACTTCAAACTATTTAAGGCCTTTAAACATAAAGATTCTTTAAGATTTCTGAGAAGAGAGTAAGACTATGTGTGTATATTTAATTTTTCCAAATCTGTCATAAGAATTACAGATCTGCTAATATATTAATGTTGAGATATGTCTGCAATCAAAATTTCTAAGGAGATTAGTAAAAAATACCAAATATTTTTAAGCTACTTGGAAAAGTTACAAGAGAGAGTAATGTGTAGTCCTGCAATTTTTTCTTCCTCTAAGTTCATTGTACAGCATGCAGAGTGAAATCTGCTCAGTTCTGAACATGCTTACTGCAGCAGTAGAATGGCAGGATGAAGGATGTTCAACAAGGGCAGGACATAGAGGGAGGATTCCTTGGCTCAGTGGGTAGCTCGCTAAATACTGCACAGCAAATTTTATTTCCCCTCCAATAAAGTTAGGGAAAACTACTTCCTTGTGAAAAATTCCTGTCATTTTTTAATAAGCAGCATTATAGTGCATCATCAGAAAAACATTTCATGATTTTCATAAAATTTACAAATTCAGTTTTTTTCAAAGCTTGTTTTTTTGGGGTTTACTATTTTATCAATTTGTACTGAAACAATTTCCTCCCTGTCTGCTAATTCCAAAATTATAAATGATATAATCTCAATCTATACTCTGAAAGTATTAAAAATACCTTATCAATATATGTTATAATAAAACTCCTGAAGCAGTATTAACTACGGAATGTTCCAGGTGAACTTTCCAGCATTTGAAAGGAACTTTAAAACTCTTTTAAATCTTCAGTTTGGAGGACTAGTTTTGTTTTTACAAAGTGAGTTTTTTGTAGTTTGTTTTCCAAATATATTTCAGATAACCAGCTTTGTGTTTACGGATTCCTTGTAATTAGATGTTGTCTGTCTAATGATTAGGAACTACAGATGCCAGTTCTGTAGAACTTTAGTAGACAAATCTATTCCTTCTTGAAGACCAATAAAGCTGTTGCAATATTTTTCAGTGAAATTTTTAGTATATATTTTATTGTCCCAGTGGGAAATTTTTGTGAAGACTCCAAATTCCACAAACTTCCAGTATGTATAACTTTACTCATTTTTATTCTTAACTGAGTATCTTCGAATACTTATAAAAATAGCATCATGGAACAGAATAATTTAGGTTTCTTCTCTGTTATATACTAAAAGTTAATAATTAGTATTCATAACTAGGTATTAGGGTTCTGCTTAAATTGCTAGGATGTTCCTTGCAGTTTTAAAGATCAGGAAAATTAAAAATTGCTCTTTCATTATTGTTCCTCCAAGTCCTGTTTAGTTTGTCTTACTGCCTACTATAATTAGAAGTAGTTCTGAATCAAATATTCCTGGAAATGGGTAAGGAAAATGAAACTTTACCATTAAACTTCCTAAAGAACAGAAATACATTTAATGATGTGCTGTGACTGTACTTAAGCTGTTGAATAAATATTTAATGCTGGATTTTTGATAGTCAGATAGAAGAAAGTTTTTCAGCTCTTGACGGCCATCCCAGGAAATGAATGTCTGTTTAATTCATCAGAAAGTTTAGTTCAGGTTAATTCTCAGTGGGGATATATGCCTATCCATCAAATAAAAGGTATGCTTGAGCTGCTCTAATGTTTTATCAGCTGCATTTAATACAGATTTCGTTCAGTAGGAAAACTACTGTATAGCTACCTAATCCTCTTTTCAAATTGCACACTGAAGAAACAATAATAAAAACATTATTAACTGAAGCAGTGGGAAGATACATAAATAGAATTTTGTAAATGAATCTTGATGAAACACTAGAAAAGCACTTGTTTTTTCTATTTTCTTGTTTTTGAAACTACCACTAGAAATGATTAGTTGGATATAAAGTCTAACACTGGAGATTTTTCAACAGAACTACAGATTATTTGATATGTAAGGAGGATAGGTATGCACAGTGTAATCCAACACATAGCCTGCTCTAACACAGAAACAAGTGTACCTAAAATATTCCTCACAAATTATTTGTTACCTTTTCCATACAATATCCAGTGCTGAAAATTGGTCAGCAACCCTCAATAGATTGTTTCAGTTTATAACTAAATTAATAATAGATTATTTTAATTTATAACTAAATTAATAATCATAGTTTAAGTTACTTTTTTTAGGTATATCATTGCAAACTGTATAATTTTTAATTCCATTTGGTTTTTGTGCAAGTAAAATTTCAATTTGTATTTTCGTGAACACTGTAAACAGGGTTATCTTCAATTTATTGACATACTTTTTTATATTTTAAACTTATTACTAGGTCTCCTATAATCTTCTATTTTTTTACATTGAACCTTAAAGCTTTCCAGCTATTCTAGTGAGAGAGTTACTCCTTTCCAATTCTCTCATAAAAAAGAGCTTCTATTAATATATCCGAAGAAGAACCCCACTTTCTGCTGTAGTATCAACATTATATATTGCTGCCCAATTTTCTAACTGTATTCCAAACAATCTTCTGGTATATAGCTGCTCATCTTCTGGGTCTTTGCCTAGCTTCATTCCCATTTCAGGTCACTGCAGTTGCCTTGGCCCAGTGCCTCCAAATTGCTTCATGTTTGCTTGGTGTGAGACAGCACCAACCAAACAGCCCATTCCCTTAACTGCATACTGCATGGAGTGCCACAGAGGCAACATGGGGGGGAGATGGGAATGTATTCCCCAGCACAGCTTTGCACTCTTGCTATCTAGAGACTTCTTGTGAGACCTTCTATATGACTTGTTAGAAAAGGGAACGAATAAAATTTAAATAAGATGTTCAAATAATTTCCTGCTTTTGCCTGTTTCAAGCCTTGTAACAAACTTTTTTTTATTTTACTTATTTTTACAGGTAGATAATGACAACTATAAAGCTCAGTTTTTGAAGACAAATGAGGAGGATAAAATCTTAGAAGTTTCTGATTTAAAAGCATTTACAAGGTATTCTGTAGTAATCATTGCCTTTACGGGGGATGTTAATGCTGCACTCCTAGAAGGCAAGGCTAGTTCCCCAGTAATTGTCTCCACTTTTGAAGCAGGTTTGTATTTTTTCTATTTTATACAGATCAAATTTCACAGTTTTACTTTAATTTGACAAATGAATGAGAATTTTGAACACAAAATAGGCTTTTAATACAGGTTTGTCCTCACAATATTTTTTCTTTAATATTTAAAAATGTGTCAGACAACAAAAAAGGGATGGTCATAAATACTAAGATTTACCTTTAGTTATGCTGGGATCCTGCCTTGCTCCATGTAAAATGTGGAACACAGCCATCTAGATTACTTCCATAGCCAATGAAGACAGAGGTTCTATCTCTATCGGCATGTATCTATAAGATACCTGTCTTAGGCAAGCATGACTCCCTTGTGGAGGTGCCTGTTTTCTTGAGACTACTGAAAACCCTACACAACATCTTTGGTTTTGGTGCAAAATTTAAACATAAAAAATTAGGTGAAGTGAATCCTACCATTTTTAAATGGGATCTGTGCTGACTTGATGACATTATCTATATAATTTCAATGGAAGGAAGTTGCTAGTGAAGGCCCATAAGAATCTCTGCTTGAGTCAGCTGTTCCACAGCTTCATAACAATCTGAAGAGCAAGCTAGATTTTAAGGTGACAAAAGTAGATGATGCTGTTAAGTTCCTCAGAGAAATAAAACTGAGAGATGAAATGTTACAGAAAAGTAGATAGCATTTGCATTTGGTAGGAAAAATATAAATAGATGTACATGGGGAAGATATAGTCCTAACTTTACATACATAGATCACAGTTATGCTCTGTCCACTATCTTTTCTGGTTTTGAATTGTTTTCAGTTTTTTAAGCAAACAAGCAAAATACTAAAAATATTTTCTCAAGGGGTATTAAAGTTTAGTTTAATTCTAACTAATTATCACCTGTGTATAAAGCACAATCCCCTTATGTCTTCCGAGGTCATCTGCAGAACAGCTTCTTTAGCTACATACTCAGGTTAATTTTATATTTAAATATATTACACAGTGAGTTTATTTATCATTTATCCTTTTTTTGATGTATGAAAATCCAAGGTCACTCTTGATATGATACCATATGAGTGTGTATATACATACATACGTGTATAAATATATGTATGTGTCTCCAATGCTTTAATTAAGTTAAATTCTAAGGATTTCATTACCTATTTCTATCCCTGGAAGCTGATAGGGTCTTTTACTGTGGAAAAGTTAAAGAGTAAACTATGCAGTATCTGGGTGTATTCTGAGATAGACAGCGTGCAATGGTACCTTTTCTGGTAGCCCTTTTCCTTATGTAAATAAGTGATACATGAGGAGGTGCAGTAAATTTAGAGAGGAACAGTTATTTTTTTCCATCTCATCTTGTTTCGTCTGGTTTGCACAGCTTAGCATATGGCTTAGTTAGAACTGGTTTACACAAACTTACTCCAGAGAAGCCTGAGTAAGCATTTGTTAGCTTGTATAAAAAACCTGGGAAACAGGACAACTGCATCTAAATCCTTGGCTGAGGGAATGTGTTTACCTTCCGTTGCTTGATTTCACTATATAGAGGTCATGCTTCATACTTGTCTGCTCAGGTAGAGCAATAAATATTTAGCTGCCTGTAAAGAATGTTACAGCCTTTTCTTTCAGATAGGGACATTGGGAAAATGATTTATACCTTTGCTCTCTTGAGAATAAGCTACTGGAAATAAGCATTTGACAAGAAACTGCCTCTGGGAAAAATGCACATTGTGCTTGTGTCTGAGCATCAGTTAGTGGAAAAATTTTTCCTGAATATTTAGTTATGATAAGCAGAGACTCTTAGGAGCACATTGGCTTGTTTATATGTTAGGAGGGAGCTTGCTGTCAACAGAGGGCTTTCAGAAAGGGATACTCACTGACTCTTGCTTCTTGCTTGTCAACCCATGCAGGGATTTTTTTAGCTCATATGTGTTTCAAAGTATAACGATGCTTTCAGGCTTTATCAGTAGATAATCAGAAAATAAATTTCTGAGTAGAGATTACTGGGTGTTATCTAATAATTATTTTTAAAGTTTGTAGCGTGCAATGCCATTAATAATTCAGTGCCATATTCATTAAGAATAGGATTTCAGTAGATATTTGTCTTTTTATTTTTTATGAATATTTACACTGCAATAAGTATTTGACAGTTTTTAATAAAAAACAGAAAATATCAATGAAATAATACTGATATACAAAAAATATAATCTGAATTTTTCAGGTTTTGCTATAATAGTAATAGTAGTAAAATGATTAAGTGGGTCATTGAAATATTTATTTCAGTGCCTGAAGACCCACCTAACAACATAACTTTTCAGAAGATACCGGACGAAGTAACAAAGTTCCAAGTAACATTTGTGCCACCATCTGAACCAAATGGAAATATTCAAGTGTATCAAGCTATGGTTTACAATGAAGATGACCCTGCTGCCATCCAGATCCACAACCTCAGTGTCATTGAAAAAAAAGATCAGTCAGTCATTGCCATGATAGAAGGACTAAAAGGAGGACATACCTATAATGTCAGCGTAAGAACTGATACATTTGGGGGGGCATATTTTTTTCTTTGACGTAAGTGTGAGATTAGTTTTAAACTTTGGCTGAATATGAGATTTTCATACCAAAAATGTTAGCTGGGGTGCAAGTCTGAGGAACAAGAGAGCAATGAACAGGATAGAGTGAGTGGGAGCAGGATGCATCATTAGTCTGGATGATCAGTTCATTGGCTCACTGGGGATGAAAGGTCCAGTTCTGCAAGGGGAGCTTGCTAGAAGTATATGCATGAAGTACTTTCAAATACTCAGAGAGGGGGACATGAGAGGAGAGAAGATCATTCTTTAAGTGGGCTTGCTTACTCCTTTTTAAGAGCTACATTATAAGCAATAAAGTGTTACTGCACTTAGGATTTTAAAGGGATATAAAGTAATTTCTAGCCAAGTGTGAATGAAAAATGGAGTGCTGGCATTCATTGTTGTTTCAGACACATCCAGAATTGGCCAATATGATGCTATTACAATACTCATTAAAACAAATATTTGTTTTTTAAGGTGTATGCAATTAATGGTGCTGGTGCAGGGCCAAAAATTCAATTGAAAATAACCATGGATATCAAAGGTATGTCCCTTAAAGTACCCTTTATCTGAAATCTCTGTAAATTCTGAAGAAATTGCTGTTCTACCTGTGAGTATACAGCTGTGTGCCTTGAGCTATTACTTAGAGGCCACATAATGTAGGAGCAAGAATATGTAATTGATCACCTTGAATTGTAGTGTTGAGTTCTACTGATCATTTGCTATTTGTATCAGAACAATACAGTAAAGCATGTGCAGACTCAGGGAAGTAATCATATCAAGTTCAGTATTTTAGTTACCATCAGCAAACAGCTTAAAATACGACACAGGAGTAGCTAAGTGTGCAGTATCACAGCTGTTGAAATAAAGAAAGTATTTGATTGAAATTAGCTGAAAAACTAAAAATCACACTTTTAATTGTTTTTTCTTTTAATTCAAAACTGATATACAAAGGTATTTATCAGAATGTAGTTTGTAGAGGCTTAAGACATTAAGTAGAACATTAAGTCATCCCTGAAAATATACTGGAGATTTTTTTTTTTGCATAACTCTGCTTGTGCCTGAATGATGTACCTACAGTGAAAATATGGTAAAACAGAACTCTGTGATATATCTTTGTTTAACAACAGAACCACCAAGGCCTAAAAAGAAACCAGCACCAGTTTATGATACCAATGGAGCCCTACTTGTCACAGCTACAACAATTACAATCAGGATGCCAATATGTTATTACAGTGACGATCATGGCCCTATCAAGAAGATACAAGTTCTTGTTGTGGAAGCTGGAGGTAGAATTTAATACATTCCCTTGAAAACTGTTTTTGGTTTCAGCTGTTTGTCTTTTTAATTTATTTTCTTGCGTTTCAGTAATTTAATTTTAAGAGACAGTCAAAAAAGTCACTTTTGCTGTGACAACAGCTCTAAGGGCAAAGTATCTTTCACAATACCTGTGGGCTGGGTACAGGATTCTGGGAATACTCGCCAGCAAAGTGTCATCTATGCTCTTTGAAGCCACCAATATTATTCTGTCCCTAATTTTATCACTATAGTTCTTTGTTTACTGTTTCCTGGCAAACAACCCAACATATTACAATTGTGAATGTAAATAAATACAAAACTTTTGGAGTTTGGCAAGGTTATTCTTGTGTCGCTATTAGTGTTGCTCATGAAAGAATGCAGCCATGTGCATTTGGTATTTCCAGCGGGGGCAGAGGGAGTGATATAAATCCCTTCTGTAGACGGTGGGTAAGAATGTTTATTCCCTTGTATGGACTGATGAACATTTACTCGTACAAAGAGTGCTGTGAAACCTTTTGAGTAACTGCTTATCAATGTGAGTGGGAGTTTTATGACAGGACATCATATGGTCATGCTTACTTTACCTAAAAAAGACAAACTCCAGGTATTTAAATCCCTTATTTTTCTTGGTTTCAAAGTATAGAAGTAAAGCATGCACACTAGTGAACTCACTTAAAGTGTGTCACCTTTTTCCGAATTTTGCATTTTAACACTAATCCTAAAAACATTTACTTCATAGCTATTGCTGTGAAGATTCTCTTGAACTGAAAGATGAACAAATACCATGCTAAGCAACATTGTGAAGATTTTTCTCATGAGCTACTGGGTACCATCCACCATACAGAAATCTAGTAATTTAATTTATGAAACTTTACTGTCTTCAGACTAAAGGGTTTTTACTGGCTTTGCTAGCTAGCCATGCTCAGTTTCAAAGTCAAGTGTCTTGCATAAAAAATATACTCTACAGGCAGAGCTGCTGTGTGAAATTACCCCTCAAATTTTCTAGATGTGATTGAGTGGGCTTACTCAGAGTTAACAAAACACAGGTATTGTGCATAGTAAGGAAATTTGGGTTTAAGTGCAAATTCAGTTATAGATTTATTTTTGTAAATGGCACCAATAGCATGCACAAGCTCTTAAAAAATAATTTCCTATGTAACTTCTTTAATTGCAGTCCAGTTAAAATGTAAATTGTATCTATTATTTCTTTTCTTGACAATAGCTCAGCATGATGGGAATGTTACCAAGTGGTATGATGCCTACTTCAACAAACCGAGGCCATATTTTACAAATGAAGGCTTTCCAAACCCACCATGTATAGAAGGAAAAGAAGATCTGAGTGGGAAAGAAGAGATATATGTCATAGGTGCTGATACTACATGTATGATACCAGCCAGTCAAGACAAAATCTGTAATGGCCCACTGAAACCAAGAAAACAGTACCTGTAGGTACATTTGACTCTATGTTTATCCAAGAGAAAGATTTAAGTGAAATACAGATTTATGCAAACACTCAAAACATATAGTTCAATAGGAAAAGGTAGATATTGAAAGGATCATCATATGTATCTAATAGAAAATTGTTTGGCTGAGCATAGATATGGGACATAAATTTTCTACAACATTTATCAAGCAAAAGAAGATTCTTATTAAGTTCTTAAATTAAATAAATCCAAATTCAAGATAAGTAATTCATATCAAGGTTTTTTATAAATGTAAGATTTTGGCACTGAGTTATTCATATCTATCATAATGTCACTTTTGCTGGGTAATAATGATTCCAACTTATATTACAATAAACTTTAAAATATTTTTTAATTTGTAAGTGAAACAATAATTAAGAACATACACGTAAAATTTATTTCATTTGTTTTTCTGGTTTTCTTTCACAGATTTAAGTTCCGAGCAACTAACATTAAAGGACAGTTTACAGATTCTGACTATTCTGACCCTGTCAAAACATTAGGTAAGAAGAGTGTAATTTACTAAAGTATTTCTCTATTTCTAAAGAGTCTGCACAATTTGGTTTCTTTTTAGTACAGTGGTATCCATGAAGTGAATAACATCTGTGTAGTTAACTAGAATGGCTGAAGAAATATGTCCACTGCCTTGTATGTCCTTTTGAGGCTGTCAAGAGATTTTATGTCAGCCTGGACAGTTAAATGAAGAGGCACTATTGACAAAGCTTGTTTGCAGAGATTCAATTATACCAATGAAAACATCATGATGCCAGGATAGTTCATCTTGTTTGGCAAACTGCCAGTAGCAATTCTGTTTGTGTTATTTCCTTCTGTGTTGGATGTAGAACTAGTAGTTGATACTCTTGGCTGCATGAAAAATTGGCCAGACGGCTGGGCCCAAAGAATGGTGGTTAAATGGAGTTCCATCCAGCTGGCAGCTGGTCCCTAATGGGGTTCCTTAGGGCTCAGTATTTGGCCAGTCCTGTTTAATATCCCCATTGGTGACCTGGATAAGGTGATCCAGGGCACCTTCAGTAAGTTTGCAGATTACACCAAGTTAGGCAGGAGTGTTGATCTGCTGGAGGGCAGGAAGACTCTACAGAAGGAGCTGGACAGGCTGGATTGATGGGCCAAGACCAAATTTATGAGGTTCAACAAGGCCAAGTGCCAGATCCTGCACTTGGGGTACCCTGTGCATTGCTACAGGCTTGGGGAAGAGCGGCTGGAATGATGCCCGAGGGAAAAAGAATCTGTGGGTGCTGGTCAACAGCAACTGAACATGAGCCAGCTGTGCCCAGGTGGCCAAGAAGTCCAGTGGCATCCTGACCTGTATCAGCAATACTGTGGCCAGCAGGACCAGGGCAGTGATTGTCCTCCTGTACTGGGCAGTGGTGAGGCCATACCTTGAATCCTGTGTCCAGTTCTGAGCCCCTCAGTGCAAAAAAACATTGAGGTGCTGGAGCAGGTCCAGGGAAAGGCAATGGAGCTGGTGAACACTCTGGAGCACAACTCCTGTGGGGAGCAGCTGAGGGAGCTGGGGGTCATTTAGGCTGGAGAAAAGGATGCTCAGGAGAGATCTTATCACTCTCTGAAAGGAGGTTGTGGCAAGATGGGTGTCAGTCTCTTCTCTCAGGTAACAATCAATAGGGCAAGAGGAAATGTGGTGCCAGGGGAGGTTTAGATCAGATATAAGGAAAAATTTTTTCACAGAAAGATTGTCAAGCATTGGAACCGACTGCCCAGGAAAGTGGTAGTCACCATCCCTGGATGTATTTAAAAGATGTGTAGATGTAGCACTTAGGAACAGGATTTAGTGGTGGCCTTGGCAGTGCTGGGTTAGCAGTTGGACTTGATGATCTTAAAGGTCTTTTCCAACCTAAGTGATTCTATGTGTAGCGGGTTTGGTTTGCATAACCGGGCAGAAACACCAAATTTTAGTGTAGTGGTTTTATGGTCAAATTATGCACTGTTCCCTGATTACTTTTCAGTGAGATAAACCATTAGGAGACAGCAAAGCAGGCACACAACTTATATGCTATGATAAAGTTTATTAACAGACCTAAGAGAAAAAAAAGAAAGGAAAAAAAAAAA
>VXAC01000245.1:1518194-1550929 GCA_013399225.1 Rhipidura dahli | reverse complement strand
TTTTATAGGTAACATTGAGAGAAACGCGATTCGACCAGGCGACTGTCTGTCATGTCGGGGTCAACCCGTGACACTATGATTATATTCCAGTGAACTTAATGGCAGGTCATCTGAGGGCATGAACCTTTAGCCCCTTCATCCTTTAGATATAGACAAAGCTCCATATGAATTAATAAATTAGTGTTGTTCGGTAAAATCCATCTGGTTCGAAAGTCACTACCCAATAGGTCAGTTATTATTTGGTCTGAAATCAAACATAATTTCCTCATGGCCATGTTGATATACCCCTAAAATTGGGAATGACTTCTCTTGTAGCAGATTGCAATAAGGTCTGTAAGTTCTGTTAATATATTTATAAGTCAAAAACTTACTTAGCTAAGCATTAGCCCTGACTTTCTCAAAATGCACACCAAGACAACTGGATGAGTACCCAGAAGAATTTTAGTGGGCACATATTTTTCATTTGGCATTCATCTTCTGTGATATGAGCTCCCTTATTCATCTAATCCATTTTAGGAATTTGTTACATGATCTGATTCTGAAGACCCCAAAATGATGATTCACTACCTGAATATTCTGAAAGTATCTGGCACTATTTCTGCAGCCGAGGATGCTTTGGAAATTGCAGCATAAAAGTTGTAATTTTATGTTCTGAATTTAAAATTTCTAAGCAAATGAAGCAAATATTTTTCCCAGTAAGGGTAAGATAGTGTGTCCAATCAGGGAAAACAAGTTCACTGGAAATAAGTCCTACTCAATCCAGACCTCTGGGCAATTTTCTCCTTTCTAACAGAAAAATCTGCACTACTTAGTGAGAGGCAGATAATGTACTTCATTGCCTTATCTATTGTAACTGAAAACTTGTAACATTTTCTGCCTTGTACATGATATATAAGCAAGATCTGTTTGTATGATGAAAAAAATTTAGTAGGGAAAAAAAACAAAACAAGGGATAAATTCCTCAGATATCTGTGTCTCCTCACACCCATCCAATGCCTTCTTGCCTTCTCATTGTGTCCTTGAGAGGACGTTGTCCCTTGACTGGGAAATAGTTTCATATGGCAGGAAGCAGTACATTTTCTCCTTCTCCTTGAGGCTAAACAGGAACAAAGTTTTCTATAGTGGATCAGCAAGTGGAGGTGAATGTCAACAAAAGTGAACAATACCATCAGCAGTATTCCCTTGCTTATCTCCACTGTTGCCTAAGGGAAAAAGAGGGTGAGTTTTATTATAGGCACAGGATTACAGGAAGGGTGGGAAATTAAATGAGTCACAGAAATTTAGCACTAAAGAGGTTCAAAACGAGGCCTAGAAACTACTAATCTAAGTAGTTTATCAGTTTCTGAATGAGCTTTCATTCTCACCTGGAAGGACTGATAAGAATATCAACACCTCTACTTTTCAATCATCGAGACATTTATGATTGCTTTTGGCCTACTGGTGGTTATTCATAACAATATAAACAAGAAGTTAATGGTCAGCGAGGCAGATTAATCCAGAAAATTCAGATCTTATCACTGGTTCTGCTCATTCAGCACCCTTAGAATACCACTAAAAATAGCACCTTTTACTTTGGGTTTGTGAGTGGCAGATGCAAGCCTCATTGCTTTAGAATTGTACTCTTCCTTTTTTGCTTGAGGAGCTGGAGTAGTCCTGCACAAAGACTGAAGCAGGAGCTGACCTCAGGCCAGTGTTTAGACTGATGTTACTGCAGTATATACTGACCTTAACCTGTTTAGCAGCTAAAACTGGAAAACACCAGGCAACACCTGCACATATAGTATTAACACACCACATTTATAGTATTAAAATTATGTATTATATAAATCAGCAATGCTTAGGAACCCTTATATAAGCTGTTTCTGGTTTTGTTAAATTTTCCTTTTTTTTTTTTTTTTGAAGCAGATTTTCAAGCAACATAAAATGGGTGCAATTGTACAGTGTCAAAAAGTGTCTGTCTTTCATTAGTCCCTTATTTCATACTGTCAGAATTTTAAAAATTCTGAAAAATACATTATATATTAGTTTTCCACTTTCTGTTGCAGGTGAAGGACCGACAGGGAAATCTGTAGAAGTTATCCTTGCTGTTACTTTGTGTATACTTTCAGTTGTTCTTTTGGTGGCTGCAGTATATGCTTTTGCAAGGTGAGATTCACGTATCCTTGCCATAGCATGTTTGGAAACACTCAAAAATGGTTTAAAGAAGAGTTGAAACAGTCCTATAAATGTAATTTCAAAATGTCTTGATTTTTGGTTGAGGGTTTTTGTGGTTTTATGTAGAAACTAAGGGAGACACTCACAAAGAATTGAGTCTAGTAGGGGTAACTTCCATGGATGAATAAGAAAATCCAGCTTCTCCAGAGAGTAAATCAGAGTGGTAGCCTTTCTTAAACACTCAGAGCCACTTCTCTATTGACAGATCAGAGTGTCAGCTGGTTATAGCTGTCATGATGGCTACTACCATTTACAATTGGGTATGAAGTAAATATTCCAAATTCTATTTTCTGTCTTCCTAATAAATTTATCAGTTAAATACACTGAAGGCCCACAGGTGGAAGAGAAATTGAGTTTCAATTTAAATAGTGAACAAAATGTCCATGTAAAGAAGGAGGCTGCCTACTGCACACACGATGCAAGTTTGTTCATTCATTGGTTTTGTTCTTACTCAGCTGCTTTATTCAGGCATTACCAAAGAATTTGGAATACTAAAAGAATACAGCACATAGATTCTTTCTTCTGAAGTTTAGACAACTCCAGTATTTGACTAAATTACACTGTTAGAAAAGAGACAAGAAGAAAGGCCAAGGAAGGATTCCTGGCAACCATTTTTCAGTTTCAGCCTGTCAAATCAAAGTATTGACATATGTGTCATTAATTAATTCCTTCTCATGCGTATTATTTTCTGTTTAGAATTCGGCAAAAGCAAAAAGAGGGAGGCACATACTCCCCACGAGATGCTGAAATTATTGACACAAAATTCAAACTGGATCAGCTGATCACAGTGGCAGACCTGGAGCTGAAGGATGAGAGATTTACACGGTAAGCATACTCCTTAGGCAAAACAGTAGTCCAAAGGGTCTGTAGCCATGACCCCTTTCTGACCTTTGCTTGTTTGGAAGTGTTTTTGCTGTTCTTATTTACACAGGTCACTGAGATCCTTTTTCAAAGAATGACCTCCATCCTCAAGACACTTCTCACTAGCTTTTAGAAAATCACTTAATCTTAAGCTCTTTTTACAACAAGATAAAAATCTAAGTGCAAATCACTGTTTAATTATATTAGCCAAAGAAGGGCTACATATTTTAAACATGCAGAATTTCTGAGTTTTTTAATGGCCCAATTTTTGTGTAGGCTGTAAACTTACACAAACTTTTTGAAAAAGCCAGACTCCTCAAAGTCCTTGTCAACTAATTCAAGAACAAATCAACTAACTCAAGAACAAATCTGTCATTGTTTAATTGACATTTAGAAAGTGGTTTTTTTTTTTAAACAGAGGGATTGGCATAATATCTGGGTTTCTGTGGAGCTCAGCACACTGTTCTAAAATCCACTCATTTAAGGTGCATACAGCAATTCATATTTTGTACCTGACAAGAAATCTTGTCACAGGTATTTATCAGAAGGAAAACCACTTTTTGACTGCCATAAAGTTTGATATTAATCACCAAATAAATATGATGGTGATTATCAATAATATATGACATCCAACTGAGTTAGAAATGTTTGGTGAACATTCGTCACCTGCTTGTGTTTTCCCTGCTGTGTCACAGATGAAACACTGTGGTAGGCAGTCTCCTTAAAGATGAGAAGCCTAAAATAGTCTTGCCCTAGTAGCCAAATATCCTACTGTTGCAGACTAGGAATAGCTGAAAGATGAAAGGTTGTAGCTGTTGACCTGGGGTTTTTGTGTATGTCTGTGTGTGGTACAGAGTAAGTTGATTGCATGTACAAACCTGTTCAAAACAGAGCACACAAGAATGGCTGCTTGTAACAGATGAGAAAACATACTGGGAATCATCTGGAACTCATTGACGTAATGGCTGGGGTATGTCCTGTGTGGGGCACTTGCTCGCATAGCAGAATTTAGTACCTGCTAATAACAGTGCAAAGCATCCTCTGAAGGCAGAACCAGTGACAATGCACTCCAGCAACTGTGCCTCAGATAAATGATCTTGATGTATCTTCAAACTTATCTTGTTTCTACATCGTTAGCTGAATAAGAATAGTACTAATGTTGTTTATGTACTAAAGTGTTAATGGATTTTACTTCCAGATACTCTTCATTTTTCTTTAGACGCAAGGAGATTTTTGTCATCCAGTAAGTTTTTGTATTATTGAAGCAACATGGTGTGCTTTCCATTCTGTTCTCTTAACCTGTGTGTTTTTGTATTATATTGAATGATATAGTTAATCAAAATGAAATATCAATATTTTCAGTTGTTCTAATGAAAAGGAATGATGTTTATCATCATGAAATCATGTATATTTTTAGACCCTAATGTTGAGTTATAGGAGTTCCACAGCTATTTTGAAAAAAATCGGGGCAATTTTTAAATAGAAATTATAATACGTTATAGCAATGTAGCCCTGATATATACAACATATCCTTGAAACAAAGGTAGTGCAAATGTGACACAAGAAACATGCTGTATCTTTCCTTTGGAAGTTAGGATGTATATACATAAGAGAAATTATCTTTTTTCCTCAACTGTCTTTAGTACACAAACTACAGCTGTTTCATACTATGCCCCTACAATCTCAGTAACATATCCATGCAGTCAAATATCCTTTGTTGGTTTGCAGATACAATTCCGCCACTTTTCTGTCTAAATTATGTCTATTTAAAATTTTTACAGTTGCAAACTCTAAAGGGTAATTGAAAATTATAATACTTCATACTTATGTACACTTCGTTATGTGATTTATGCACAGCAAGACCTTTACTGAACAGTTCTTCAGCAGTTTTACTTACATCACCCCTATTTTAATGAGTCAGTCTCACAATTTTATTTGCAATTTATCATGTCCTTCCACCTGTATTTTTCTCTTCCCTTCTTCCAACTGTCCTTTAATAGCCAAAAGCAAAGACTCTCTACTTCTGTCATTGTAAGGTACAGGATGCAGCTGTTAAAATTTTGGATTTTTTTTCAAACTGTAGTGGCACTGAAGCTACAGCAGACTCCTTGCCCAGGTCCTTTGTTGAACATTATGACAAAGTGTTGAACTTTGAAGTGCAGGCACTAATTGAGAGCTCGTCAGGACAGGATTCATGATGTCTTTTCAGCTGGAAGGTAGAAAATGTCTCGAGGTACTTTCCCAGATAATGTGAGGGGTAATGAGGGGCAGGATATCCTTTACCTGTTCAAAATTTTTTAGTTTATTTTGGCTTTTTTTTTTAAGCTTCAAAGAATTTTTTACTATGGGTAATATTCTGCTCTGGTAACCTCAATAGCCCAAAGGCATATTTTAGGTGTCTCTAGGAGCTGTCTTTAATATAGCTACATCCTTCCTGGTAATGATGAGTTATATCAAGGAGCTGGCAGAAGCATGGCAGCATGTACCAAGGCAGCTTACTGCAAAACATAATGACAAAAATATTTTCGTTTCCTATTTTTATACTTCCACACTTGCACCATGAAGGAGACTTTGTACCTGTTGCCACTGGGGAGCAGAGATGTTGAAGTCAATTACAGTCCCAGTTCTTGTGTTAACCTGATCATTCTCATGATTTGTGGTTAAAGCAGTGACATATTAGCATGCTTAATTATTGTATCTAATGTTGATTACTACAGTCTAGCCTTCACAAATTTCCCATGCATTTGGAACAGCCATCAGTGCATCTGCACAATCTACACTGGCTACATTTAGGCAGCTATCTCAGCTGTGTTTGCAGAGCTTGCTCTCTTTCTGTTCATGTCATCTTGCAAGTGTATGAGGAGGGCAGAGATGGGCAGATTCCTTTACCAGACTGGCATGTTTGTGTTTTTCAGATAGCAGTAAATCAACAGAAATCTGGTTCAGGTTCCTACCCTGAAAGGGCAATGGGCAGTTTGTGTGAAAATCCTAGGTGACAGAAGAAAAATATAGATTTTTTTTCCTCTACCTATGAATCATCCCATTCAGTGCTCATTTGAAAGAGGAAACCAGGTTTTTGGTCACTTCTCTGACATTATATTATTTAGCTACTATAAGTCAATAAAGCCACACACTTGCAGCTAACATAGTTCATCCACAGAATCAAAATACTCTACCCTTCTCCATGAGATCCTTCTTGACTGCCCCTCATCCACTGTCTCTTCAGACATTCTCTCATACTTAGTGACTCATGGCTTATGATCTTGGCTCATATTCTCAGAACACTTTTGCAACTGGTATCTCATGAGAAAAACAATAAAGAAGGGAAAGATTTTTCTATTCTGTATGAATATGACTGGAAATACTTTTTCCCATTTTGAGATCAAAAATTCAACAGCTTGAAGCTCAGCAAATGTTCAGTATAGGTTAATCAAAATGTTATCTTTCAGACATTTTTATAGCTTTTTTAATATGACGTATTTTGCCCTACAGAAGTCAGTTTGAGTAGAAAAAGAGAAATTTATATGTGCCAAGCATTCCATTTTGACAATTTGGAAACTTTTTTGTGGGCAACATTTTTTTTCATACCAGGAAATTACCAGTTCCAGTAGTAGTCTTTTAATGTAATGATCATAATAAAAAAAATTATTGACAAACATCAGTGTCTAAAATTACTAATACTAGCTAGTACATATACAGTCTGTGTCACCAAGTCTTTGTTAAGCAATTTATCAATTGGATATAGTTTCAGAGGGCATGCAGGGAATTAAGTCCTACTGAATTTAGTGGAAAATGAGAACTTCTTTATGAATCCAAAAGTCTAACTTTGAACATTTGGGACATAGGTTGCACTGATGGTGGAGCTGGTGTGAGACAGATAATAACAGTAAAAAACAACCTTGTTCAAAACATGTACAGCCCATCAACCTACACTGAATTAAACACTGTTTCATTAAACACACTGAATATACATATACTGGGTGCTCTCATCACTTGCCTTTTACAACAGGTCCACAGGGTTTGCCAATTCACCCTTCAAAGCAGACACCAATCTTCGGTAAATAGATTCTGTCCCTAAATTTTTGGGGTGCACCAGGTTTGATGAGATATAAGTAACTCTTCCTCCTTATTCCAGGTGCTTAGCTAGGAGACAACCTCTCTGGCACCCTACTTTTGCAGTACTTCCTGCAGTAAGGATAAAGCCATTTAGATTCCTGTTCTTTTTAAATCTTTCCTTGAGAAGTTGCACTTTATGGTTGATCCTTTGAGGCTCTTGTTTCATTTTATGTGAGACAGGTTGTCAAGAAAACGGGGCCAGAAGAAATATTTTTGCATTACAGACACTGCAGCCCCTGTAAATACAAAGTATTTAGAACTCCTTATGGAAATGTATTGTATAGAAAATGATTGTCTGATCTTATCTTTCCTAAATACTATGCATTCAGTGGGTATCTGTATTTGAGGTAACAATTTTACACACCCATTAATTTCTGTAGACCAGCCTGATTCTTTCTTTGTGTAGACAGACCTGTCTTCCTTTAAGTAGGGATAGGCATGGCTTCCGCCTTGTCTTTTTCTTCAACCAATTTCCCTTTAGTAATCAGCTGTCAAAAATAGGCTTCTTGAAGTTTTTGTACCAGGAGGACAAGGTTTATGAATGTATGTGTCCTGGTGCAATGGAAGAAATGACCATGTGTTCTCTTTCCTTAGGCCTTTAATATGTAGGAAGGGTTAAGCTCAGTATTGCTTTCAATTAACTTGTTAAAAATTAGTTCCTCTGTTGGTCCTAGGAAGTGTCAGTGGTGCTTATGAGTTAAGCCTTTTGCCTACATAGTAATTTCTGTAGTTTTCTGGTTGGACGAAATTTTAATTCCTTGTGGATTTCAGATGATTGACCCAGAGAGAAAGCTGAGTCTGTGTGACAATATGTCTTCAGTTATCACTGCCAACACAAATAAATGGCTTCTTTCTAGCTCTATCATAAGTAATCTGAGTGGGATTCAGATTTTTGATAGTCTTCAAAAAAACCCCACACATGAAACAATACACTGTTTTAAAAGAAAATCAGATTTAAGGCAATAAAGAATTCTTTATCTTAGAGAATGTTTTTCTTTCCTCATTTCAGAGTCAGACAAGTGGGAATCTGAAATGGTCCAGCTGAAATAGGGAAATTTTCAACTTCATGGTTTAAGTCTAAATTGTGCTTATCAAGATCTAGTGATACTTATATTTTTAAGTTTTATACAAAACACTAGGAAACGTGGAGGACAAGATTACAGATAGATTAATTTTTGTTCATTGACAAAATACTGTAAGATTATTACTATGTATTCCAAGTGGAGACATAGAAAGAATATTATTTTAAGCCTAAGGATGGTGAAACAGAACATTGCTGAAAGTCTTTAGTGAGAAAACAAAATTCATCCCTTCTGAAGATCCTTCCAAAACAAAGCCAAATCCTTTGCCACAGTTAGACAAGTTAGACATAAACTTTCCTATAAGCATTTTAAAGTAAATCATCTTATTTTCTGAGCTTCCAAGCCACTGCTATGTGCACTTACTACCAACAGAAGTGTGACAGTTTAGTAATTCTAAAAATCAAGTTCTTCATTTAAATTCCCAAAGATAGGATTAAGTGTTAACCCATAAATGCCTTGCTTCTAAAAAAAACATTATACTGTTGGATCCATGTACCTTCAGCACTGAAGTGCTAAATGGCATACCTGGATTGCTTATGTACAACACAGAATTTTTATTCCCTAATGATCAAACTGCATTTTCTTACTGCAAATTCTGTGCAGTATGCCCCTCATTGCTAAAATATTGAGAGAAGATCTAACAGTATTTGAAAAATTACTGGAGTGCCAACTGGGGCAGGACTTTTTTCTGTTGTTCTGTGTTGAAGATAGGTGAATTCAAAGGAAAAACTTCCCTTCAAAGTCGGCTTATAATTTTGTTCTGAAAAAAAAGCCTGCAAAAAAGCGTCTGTTCTGCTCAAAGACATATGTGTATTTATGTGCAGTACTTTGGTACAGCTATTAAAAATCCTTTTTTGTTAGGAAACTTTAGCTCTATAATGTTGCCAATATTACTAGAATGTAGTTTCATTTGCCATGTAATGCAAATAACTTATATGATACAATAAGCACAAGCTATATATCTAAACATTCTGAACGAATAGAGTTGCATGCTTTCTTATCTTATTGCCTTCTTTTTCACTCTGGAGCTGTCCTTCAGTTGTCTTAGTAAGTACCTTTATTTCTGTGAATACTGTTAACTCCAGGGAGGCTGACCCAGTGAGGCTTTCATAGCCAGTTTGCTTTGTTTGAGTATAACAGTTCTAACAAAGTATGTACCACATAGTATCCTTAGGCATCCTTAGTAGCCTTGAAATTAACTTCTCTGATGCTTAATAATAAGTCCTTCAACAATTGTATTAAACACATTTTATCATCTCAATCAAATTTAATTATGAATAACTTCATAAACCAACTATTTTAAAGCAATTTTTTCCTTTTCTACTAAAATTATGACAACAGTAGAGTAGACATTTGTATTATAGAATACTTTTTGTCATATTTTCTGCAAGAATGTGTATTTGGAGGAACAGACACATAAAAGGGGTACTTACAGTTTTTTGAAGGACCAGGTTATCTTTTAAACTGAATTATTACAAACTTTTTTACTTGGTCCTTTAGACAAGCTTTGTGAGTCTGAGTGCTCAAAATTTGTTTTCTAAATCCATTCAGAGGCAATTGTGACTGAGTTTCAAGGCCATCTGAAAAGTGCCCTGAGTATAGGTGCTCATATACCATCATCATGAAAACTCCTGTGAGATCAAGTTAAAGATTTAATATGTATCACAGTTTTAAAATTGACATATACAGAAACAGCAGTGTACATGTGAAAAATGAACATGAAACCAGGACACTAATTTTTAAAATATTTAGAAAAACAACCATAGCTGTGGTTTCTGTAGAGGCACAACAGTAGCATGATTCATCTGTGACTCATTTTAGATATCTGCTTCAAATGAGATGAAATTGCACCTATTTCTCCTCGTTGATTATAAAAGAAATCTAGTGACTAACTAAGAAATAGGTGTCTGTGTTCAGTTAGATTAATCTTATCCCAATGCTTCAAAATGGCCCTTAGAAGAATGATATTGGGTAAAGAATGAAAAATAAAGCCTATAAATATATATATAATGGTATGTAGCAAGTATGGGTTTCCCAGGGCCATGTGAGCCCAGAGCACTGGAAAGCGATTTAAAAAGAATGATAGAAACTGTGACTGTGTTGTTCATATCTGCCAATACCTGAGACAAAAAATAATCAAGACGATCACCCAAGATGTCTGAATTTGAATCTATAAGGGAAACCAATCTTTAGTTACTTGCTATTTAATCTAGAACCTATTAACATGCACAATATTGGTTAGATCTCAGCTTGCTATATTTAACAAAAATCTCTGTTGCAGGTTACTTAGTTATAGAAAATCCATCAAGTAAGTTTATAACAGATTTTTATGCTGTGTTCATCAATGAATCTCAATGTGTGGTTCCCTCCTCTATGTTTATTAGAAAAAAACTCCAAGCTGCGTATAAATCATAAAAGCATGACTAATTGCATGGTAACAGGAGAAATGCTTTCTCTCTCTCTGGGGTGAAGCCTGCATGTCTGTGTTTTAGCTTGGGAAGCAATACAGGGTTATTTAACCTCCTCAGGATTTAAAAACCATGTCATTATGAGAATGAGGTCACCGCAATATTTTATATGTCTAAAACCTTGCAATGTATAAAATGTTTTCTGTGTGACGAAGTTTTATGTACCTTAGAATGCAATAATAAGTTCAAAAATTTACTTTAATGTCAAAACCTTGCCTTGAAATGCTGTTACCCATAAAAACAATCATAGCCTACAGTACTATTAACATTAGCAACATTAAAAATTTTGTGAGGGGGAACAACAAAAGGATAAAATGTTTCTCTTTTAAGTGATAGAAAAGAAATCAAATAAGCATGCTGTAAGCAATTTATCATTTTCTGCAAATAGTTTCCACTGAACTGGAAAACATTGTTTATTAATAAACTACAGTTAAACAAAAAGAATGACAAAGATGTTCCCTGTGGGTTTCTAATTCTTCTGTCCTTACTTTCAGGCCAATAAGCAAGAAATCCTTTCTACAACATGTCGAAGAGCTTTGCACAAACAACAACCTAAAGTTTCAGGAAGAATTTTCGGTATGTTGCTAGCAGTTGTCACAACATCGCAAGACCTTCAGTCGTTTCATGTGTCACATTTCATGTCCATTTTAAGCAGGCAAGGCCATGAAGGACTCTGGCCTTGATAATCAATACCCAATTACCTGGTTTATTGTTTAGAAAGTAATAGTACACTGATTTGGATTCTGCAGTCTATACTGCAACCTGGTCAGAATTATTCACCTTAGTGTCAGCCAAAGATGATCTTCTTTAGTCTCCGACATTTCAAGACCACCATATTTATGTTTTTACATACATAATGTTGCATATGTAGGTTACTAAGAACAAGTTATTTAGAGTTTTCTAACACATACACAGGTATATTTAACTGCTATAAATATGTTTGTTTTCCTGAGTGACGATGACTCCAAAAACAGTTAATGTTCATTCTGTGAAATTTTCAGGCCCCTGTCATACTGCCACAAAACTCAGAAATGTTTTCCTTTCATAGATTTTGGTGCAGAAAGTAAAAGCTTTGCACATTATACTTTGCTTTTTTTTCCTCTACAAGTAATGGGTCATATTTTTTATGCTCTTGAGAATAGCTTCCATGTGAATAGCCTCCACCTCCTTACATGAGCGGGTGAACACAGCAAACCGGTCTTTCATTCTGAAAAGAGCCTAGTTCTCAAAATATACATTACAGATAATATAATACATGTATAGTTTCAAATCTAGATCTCACAGTTTTCACTATATTCATTAAGTAATATTTTATGGTTATCATATTTTTTTCTTAACAATAACTTCTTGTTATTTCAGAATCTTTATTGTCATTATCTTTCTTAACACACACAGTCATTTGCCCAAAAATAATTTATCAGTGTCCAATGACTTTGTTATTTTGGATTTATAAATTTACCATGAATAATTTACCAGTTGGATTAGCAAAAATGAAGATTTAACAACTGGCTTTTCTTCTCCTAGATTATAATATTTCAATTTCCAAGGGAACACTAGCAAAAGTCTATAAAGATTAATGGTTTTTCCTACAGTTTTTTTTTTTTTTTTTGTTATGCTCATTAGGTAAAATTGGTCTGGATTTAATAATAAAAAGCACCATAAAATTCTCACAGCAATAATGCAAGAGCATTTGTTTCCTAAAACCAGAAGTGTTATATCACTTGAGCAAGAATGATTATAGTTACACTATACATGACTGAACAGATAAAAGGTTTTACTACCAGTAACACTTTCACATATTAACATCCATTACTAGAAACTCTCTAGTAAATTCAAGTGTGGGGGGAACTGAACATGTGAATATGATAATTTACACTAATAAAATGATATTATATTCCCTGTGTTGAATTTGGACTGTTTCACCTAGCAGTCTTCCTGGAAAATTCCAAGATATGCTTTGGCAGGTAAAGTAGTCTATGGATAATTTACAATAGGCAGTTTATGGACAACAAACATGGTTTGGAGTTTTCCAGCATAAATGCGACTCTTTCCATTTCACTTAGTCTTGTAATCCAGGGACATTGCTGGTTTCATCTAATTTGCTTGACTGACCAAACTGCCGCGCCAGGACATCCTCAGGGGTCAATCTTGTTCCACCTGTGAACATGACCTGTGTGTAAATGTGATGAGAAGGGAATCTGGACCTCACAATGGACCTAGATCCATTTCTTGTCAAAGAAAACAAATTTAAAGAAACCATAAGGAGCTAAAGCAACTGATGATGGGTACCACCTCACTGCTATTCAGCTTTCAATCTGATTCCTGTGTCTCTCAATAAATTTGGGAACTTATGCTTTTCTAGTAACAAGAAAATTACTGAAACAGAAATACTAGCATAATACTTGTTTTATGATAAGTTCTGTTCATGAATAAAAGAATGAAATACTTCAAAATATCACCACAGTACCATAAAAGTACTATAGCAAACAAAATGCAAATTGTTTATTTCAAAATTTTATGAGTTTGCAAAGAAACATGGTTTCTGTGAAAAGTTGTTATGGAGTCCAGGAACACAGATAATCTTTCCCCAAATCTGAAAATAATAATTAAGTCTGAAATCCCTGCTATTGCAGAGAATTAGTATGAGGCTTTTGAGCACTTGTACAGTTATGGAAGCATTATTATGAAAATAACAAGATCTACTTCTCTGTTTCCTCTCTACTACAAACTGCTACCAGTACAATGGTGCTACTTCTACACAAGTTAACTGGCAAGCTAAAACTTGGAGAAATGAGGCAAATGAGGCAAGTTGAAGTTCACATGATATGTGATTCCATGGCCCAAAACACTTGCAAAATGCAAACTAGGCATTTTTTGTACGTCCTTCCTTCATGAGAACAGTGACAGAAACTTTGTGGGAGAGTTTCAGTTTTCTGAATGAGAGGAATTTTTATATCTCCATCTTTACCTGTTTTACACACAAGGCTGATAAAATACTTGAATTAACAGTGAAAGAAAAGCACTGTAGTAAACCAGTCCTGGTTTTCCATTTTTCATTAACTCTCCCATTTATTTATTTATTTGCTAGCAGATTCCCATTAGATTTTATTTATAAAATACAAACTGTCTCAAACACCTGGGCAAAAGGGTGCTTGAAAATATTTAATATTGAGCCTGAAAGTAAGGCTATCTGCCTAACTTTTGGAAGTACCCCATGCAGACAGTAACCACTACTATTAAAAGACAAATTAGAAGGGATTACTCTGCACAAGCAGCAAAATTTTGTATTGTGCTCATTCAAAGAAATAGGTAGATCTCTTAATTTATATCTTTGATATAAAAAGCAGGTTTGTATTTGCATAACATTTGTCAAGCAAAGGGAAATTCTATTAAAGTTAACAACATATTTGGAATTCTGCCTTTTCTGAGTTTTCTGTTCTCTTAACACCACAATGAAATCATCACTTTAACACATTTTCTCCGTTAACAAGTACTGAAGTTGTCTCTGCTCTTTTAATCAACTTCATAAATTATACCTGTTTATGCACACAAATATCCTCATCAAATAAGTGCCTCAACATGAATGATTTATCCATCTCTGTCCTCTAGTAATAAAACTAATGACCAGTTATGAAACTGCAGTACAACTCAAAATATCTCTTCCCACCCCTTTCACAAGGGGTCCCATGAAAAATACCTAATTGCCAGTTGTCTCAACTCAATTAAATTCTCATCAGTTCTCATGCTGTACCACAAACCCTCCCAAGCTACAGGAGTCAGGAAAAGGCATTATTCAAGACTAAGGCTGAGTCAGTAGGGCATGGTAACCAAGCATGTGACTTCATGTAAAAAAACAGAAAAGAACTACAAAAGGTGATAGACTGACTTTATCCAGGCTTGTAAAGGTGAAAGTTCGTGTAAGCTTAATTGTTCAACTTGACAGCATTGTCTGCAGTGCTGCATCTAACACTGATGGTGTAACTGGGGTTGACAGTGAGGTGGAAAGCTCTGTAACGCTTCCAGCTGTCCTTAGAAATGCACTGTTGCAGAACTGTAGAGTTTTTCCTCTTACTGGATGATTGACATATATTTTGAATTCACTCAAGTGCAAAAGTTTTCCAACAAGCATTTATTCCTCTGCAGGAACTTCCCAAGTTTCTTGAAGACCTTGCTTCAACTGATGCTGATCTGCCTTGGAACAGGTCTAAGAATCGTTTCCCAAACATAAAGCCATGTATGTGCATTTAGTGACCAGCTTCTCCATTTTGCTCTTTACTTTCAATAATGTAACAGATATTTGGAATGCAACTGTATTTTTGTTTGATCTGTCTTTGAAATGGCAGTACAATCATGTCCACATTATGAAATCATTTTCTGTCAAGTAATCTGTCTTTACTTTGTGGGTTTTTTTAAAGACAGTTTTATTTGCAAATAGCTTTCAACTCACTCTCACAAGCTTTAATATGCAGGTGCAAGAAACTGTAGCCTCAATAGGTTCTTGGCTTTGTAATTCAAGCCATGTAGCAAACTCTTTAACATTCTTCCTCATTGGTTTTTTTTTTTTCCCCTTTAGAAAGAAGTAATTTTTTAAACATATAAAATCCACATATTTGTGCATTCAGCTACCTCAGAAGTCTGGATATGCTTTCTTGTGGATATATGTACGTGTGCTACAAAGGTTCCACAGAAGATCAGAATGACTGTATGATAACTTATAAGCCCAGGCTAGATATTATCACAGGAGACAGGAGTCTGTCTCTCTATACTCAACACTGCTTCATTTTTCAGTTAATAAGACAAGAAATGTCATTATTATTTTAGGCATTAGCTGTGATGTGAGAAGGAGTGCATGGCATTCCTTGGTTAATAATGCTACATTCTGTGCTATTAACTTTTCAGAGCAGCTGTTACTGCTATCTACTGCTTTGTTCAAGACATACTCTAAGTTACAGTCACTAAAACTTTCTATTCATAACACACAATAAAACATAAACAGATATGTTTCGTAAATATTTGACTTTTTATTCCAATGGTCTTTACTAAGTTGGGCATCAAAGACCAACATTCTGGTGTTACACACATGACATGTTTCTTGGATTTTGTAATTTCTGCTTTCGTACTGTGGGACCAAATCAGAAACCCTCATTTTTTTATACTTTTTTTAATAACATAACCTTATGCCCAAAAATTAAAACTATGGAAAAGTGCCAGAATCTGAATTAGATCTGTGTCCTGGGCAGCAAGTATATAGAAAAAACTATCAGATCCCTGACCCTGCTCTCTGATTCACCCAGAAGTTGTGTGTGCTAGAACAGGATGGCTTGAAGTACACAGGCTACTTTTAGGTAGAGAATCCTCCGATATATACTTCACACTGGAGGTTTTGACTCATTCACCATTTAAATTAAAAAGTATTATATACAACATGTCTGGAACATTAAAGAAAGACCATACAGTAATGGAAAAAGTTTAAATTAACTTTGTAGTTAATGTTCTACTCTGTCAAATATTGTTAGATTACCAACAATAACAGTATTTTTGATTTCTTAACACTCCAGGAACACTTTTTACATGTTTTATGGTTTTTGAACAAATCTTTTAGTTAACTAGACTTTACTTCCATGATAGATAATAACAACAGAGTAAAGCTGATGCCTGATGCTGGTATTCCTGGATCTGACTACATTAATGCCAGCTATGTGTCTGTAAGTAGAAAGTCTCTCACATTTTTACTGTATTGTTTTCTGGTAGAAGAAAGCCACTGTTGCCATGACATTGTTCAATTGGCCCCTGTGTTGTTAAACATGACAATTTAAAAATACACATATCCCATTTTCATTGCTAAGCAATGATTTCCAGTAATAATCAGAACTGTGTCCAGCAAATTGCTTTTTATAAATCCTCTTATACCATTATCATTAAGGACAATAGTAGAACTCCCACTGAGGTCAATTGTTTAAAAAGGTGTTTGGTCTCTTGATTCAGGAGTTAAAGTTGTATATGAATAGGACAATGCAAACATTACAGAACTGAAAACTTTCATAGAAATGGCTAACACTTTTGGCATGCTCCTTAATATTTTGTGAAAAATATGTTGGAGGAAAATGGAAGTAGGCTTCTTGAAGAAGAAAGTAATACTATATTCTTCATCCTCAGCTTTCTTCCCAGACTTTCCATTTACTTATTGTGTGCTCAATAAATTCGTCATCTCTATTTGTGTCTCATTTTTGTCCTGTTAAAGCTCAAAGTGTGAATTATAGTTATGCATTTAATCTCTTCTAGCAGTGGCTGGTGATCTCATGTGAAGTCAAGACTTGGTTTACACTAAGCACTTTTCAAACACATAGCAAGACATGCAGTCTGTAGTCTAAGAAGATGACACAAAGGAAAGTAGAAATAGTTATTTCCAGGTAACTAAGAGACATTACAGAGAATAAGCAATAGATCTGAGAGAATCTTCCTTTCTCATTAGCAAATGATATTTATTCCCTTTCTATAGAATGTCTTTGTTCTGAGGGTTAGCAGATAGGAAGATCCATGCCACTTGATGCTGGGACCATACACAGAATGACTGAGAAGGAAAGCAGAGCAGGCAGCTTGGAGCTCGGCCTCATCTTTACCCTTCTGTCACTGACAGGCCAAGCCTTAGGCAGGGAGCACTAACAGTAACTTCCCAACAGCTGCAGCAAAACCTGCTGCAGAGTGTTCCCTGCTGAGATTTTGCTTGTAAGCATGCATTTTAGGTGACCATTCGTCAGTGAATAGACAATTCCAGTGCTGTGGTTTCTCAAGGCTAAAGTTTTTCCCTTTATATGCTCTCACTTTCCGTAATTGTAGATGTATAAATATAGAGATGCATATAGCTGAAAACATGCAGTATGTATTTGCATTTACCTATCTAATTACCTAGGTCTATTTACATATGCACATTTGTAAAGAAAAGAGAAGTCTTGTATACAGTTTTAACAAATGGGAACTCTGCGGCTACTTTTACTTTCATTGGTTAAACAAAGTCAGTAACTGAACTGTGAGCTTTGCATCCCTGAATTATAGTTTCTCACCTCACTCTTAAACTAAGGAGGATTAACATAGCTTCCCACTGCCACCTGTTCTGTATATTATAAATGGAGTAAGTAACAGGCAGCTGTGAATTATAGGGCTATAATTCCAACAAGAAGCTGTGGTGGTGCTATAAACCACTGTGTCAGTTGTTTTGAGCAATAAGCAGAACCCTGTGATATTATAAACTGCTAGTTCTACAACATAAATTTATTGCTATTATTGCCATTGTTGCTATTTTAGACTTTCTGTAGTACATAATAGTTCCTGTAGGTACACTTCTTTTCTGTGAGGAGCCAGATCCAGGTGAACTCAGGCACTCACAGCACTTACACAGATTTTTTTCAACAAACTTCCTTCTTCCCAAGTTTTACACCAATTTATAAATCAACTAAAGAGCAGAAGCCAACACTAAAATAAAAGTCAACATCTACAGTAGTTTTCTTGAAGACCTTTCATCAGAGATCATTTATTCGAGTAAACTCCAGCTGGAAGTTACAGCAGATCCCTGAGAACCAGCAAAGAGCAAGGTCATTAGTGAGTGTATTACTTGCACTATCTCTCAGACTGCTCCTTAGTTGTTTCCCTGGCTCCACTGCTCCTTAGCACTATCTAATTCTACTTTGCTGGATGCCTCCTGATGTAGTTCTTGATGGCCTCTGGCGGGATCTACAGTAAGGCTAATATAAAGGCTTGGATATTTTTTAATGGGAATTGATATCCTGATGTCTCTGTAATTTCTCTGCTAAATGCATTTCTATTACCATAGCACTTCCCATACTTCAGTAGAGTGTTGGTTCATAATTGGACTATAAAAAAATCTTATTACTTCCTTAGATTTCCAAGGCAGCCTGCCATGCAGTGATTAACCAGGCATATGCCAATTCGTTTAGTATGTCTGACAAGGTTTTAGCCTTAGGCATGGCAGATACAGGCACAACTATGAGGCACATGCAAACTCTTCTGTTTCCTTGCCAACCATTATGTATTAAATATTTTCTCTTTCTTAGGGCTATTTATGTCCAAACGAATTTATTGCAACTCAGGGGCCATTACCGGGAACAGTGGGTGATTTCTGGAGAATGGTGTGGGAGACAAGAGCTAAAACACTTGTGATGCTCACACAATGTTTTGAAAAAGGACGTGTAAGTGAACCAGTGAAAAGCATCTGATACAATTGGAAATTCTGTATGTAATTTCTGTCAAGATTATAACATGATAATTGTTAACTAATTAATAATCATCTCCCTGCAGATAAGATGTCATCAGTACTGGCCAGAAGATAATAAACCAGTGACTGTGTTTGGGGATATAGTGATTACTAAATTGATGGAAGATGTTCAAATAGACTGGACCATCAGAGATCTAAAAATTGAAAGGGTAAGACACAACTGGAAGTTGACTGAAAAAATTCATCCAACACCCCAAAAAACATCAGATATGCTGTATTCTATGCTGTATTCCACTCAACTACTTCCTCAATATTTTTCTTTTAATTTTTTTAGTGTGTATATGTTTTACTGACTGGTTGTCCTGCATTTTGTTTTCATTCATGTTTTATTTCCTGACAATATCTGTCACAAAGAGCTCAGAGATGTGTCCAACATGCTATGAATGACCTATTAAGGTTACTGAACCTCGGGTCTGGTGGGAGGTGAAGTTTCTGTTGGATACCTCAGTATCTGTTCTAGAAAGGAGTAAGCCTAACCATTCTGGGATCAGACAAATCCCTTTGAATGTATCCCTCTCAGATTAAAGGGCAAGATTCCCTGGTGCAGCTGCTTTGCATTGCACAACAAGCCATTGGCCTCCACCCCCAGGAGATTCACCCAATAGAAGTATTACTCCTACTCTTTGTGCTGGGAAGGAGGAGTAGGGATACACCAGAGATCTTCACCTTTGTCATGATCCACAAGTTTCCATGCTTTGGAAAAATTATAACCCAGCCTTAAGTCAGAACAGCAGGTGGGCTCAAAAATCAATGTGGGAATAATGACCCCAAATTAATCCAGCTTTCTTTTGCACTCCCAGCATTGATCTGTGTTGTATGCAGTGCAGTCAGATCCTAGGACCTGAACTTGGCTGTCCAAATGCAGGCATTATCACCCTGTGGCACGTGCATGTGACAAAGGGCACACAGCAATTAGGGGCTTGTCTCAGCAGTCACCCCATAAGGACATGTCGTGAAGATGGTACAGAGAAACGGAACATTTAGAAATGATTGAGAGAAGACAAACCATTTTTTCAGCTAAAAATAGAGCATAGAGAAACAAAACTGAAAAAAGGACTATTTAGAATAAAAATGAATGCCAGCAGAATGCAAAGTCACTTAATGAGAGTGTTAATGAGGGTGAGGCTGAAAGGAAGATAATCTGAATTGTCTGAGTGATCCATTCACTATAGCTGAACTACCCTGCCCAAGAAGCTATGTCCTTTATAAGCATGTCATTAAATGTGCTGTATTGCTGGTTTTAAGATTGTACATTCGTTCCCAAATGGGTGGAAGCTTGATGATCTTCCAGTGAAGGTAAAAAGCATATGTGAAGCAAATAACTCAAAACCATTGCCACTGTGCATCCAAATTCCTCTTTCATGTTGATGAATTTAAAAAAAAGCATAATACAACTACAGAGTAGTTGCTACACATAATTTTTCACAGCTGTTCAATATTTCTTGCAATAAAAGAAGCAAGCAATTGGTTCAAAAGAGATTAAAAAAAATAGGAACTGGTTCATTACACATATTATTAAACTGTGGTACTCCTTGCTGCAGTATACTGGGAATGCTAAAAACTTACAGGGATTCAAAAAATCTGCATAAATCAGTAGAAGAAAATACTGACGTGTACTATTATTAAATTTTAATACTGTCTCTGACTGAGGCAGCTCGAAAGTCACAAACTACTAAGACTAGAAAGGATATTCTGGAGAACTACAGTTATATTGTTTTCATGCTTTATAATGATCCCTAACATTTTTTTGACCACTGTTGGAAACACATATTGAACTAGGCAGGCCTCTGGCATGATCCTGTTCTTTCATTTTTACATCCATCCAAAGTAATCTAGGTGTCAGATCATAACCTCTTTTTTGAGGTTTACTGTTGCTGCTGCTCTGATTGAGACAGCATGAAAGGAAATATATCTGTGTTTACCAATATATGTGTGTTTGCCTTTACTACACAGGATCAGTCTTAGAATGGTTGCTTTTCCCTGAACAGATTTGTCATCCCAGCTCACTAAACTTCTAAATGAGCAATAGAAACTTCAACACGCAATCTACAAATTACTCTCATATAATGACTAAAGTCAAATGAAGAGTGACTGCTGAAGTCATTAATACTTCTTGAAAGATGGACTTGATGCCATCCCTCAAAAAACATGCCAGAAGTTCTATGCACAACAAATTATCCCTTAATGCCAGTAAATCCTATAATTATTATGCTATTCTAATTTTACTTTTTATATGAAATTACAGAGACAATTACATGTACCTTACTGAATCTTCTGTACCATTTCTTCTGTGAAAACTGCATTATTTTGTATTTTTCAGCATGGAGACTGCATGATGGTGCGGCAGTGTAACTTTACTTCTTGGCCAGAACATGGAGTCCCTGAAACTACTGCACCAATTATTCACTTTGTAAAACTTATTCGTGCAAGTCGAGCACATGATAGCACACCAATGGTGGTTCACTGCAGGTAAGCATATTCACCAAATCATCCTTGGTAGCTCAGAGTTTCAAGTATGTATTAATGCACAGAGAAATTACCAGAAGAACAACCATGAAGACTGAGTGCACAGATACGGTTCTAGTATGGACAGCAGTGAAGGTTTCTCTAGCAGTCCTTCTTACTCCCTTCTTGAAGGTAAAATGCCAATGTCTCTTCTTCCATTTATGGAAATCCATTGAGGTGGCAGGAAATAATTGCTCCAACAATTACCATAATGTAATGCTGGGGTTTTTCTCCATTTTCCTCTTTAATCATAAGAAGAGAAATAGCAAATGACACGTGTTGGTTTAAATTACTTCTGTTATAATTAGAGGTCTTTTTAAGAAGCAAGTATTAAAAATATATTTTAAATGTACCTGTAACATATCATAAGGAAAAAAACTATTTGGAAGCCACAGAGAATGACAAATAGGAATAAGGGTTTGCATAGGCCAGATTTCAATCTTGGATGCCTATAAAGCTATATTTAGGCTCTCAAATAAATGGTCTGGTGGTTAGAGGTATTCATCTGTCATAGTTTCCACTGCTTTCATTAACACCCTTAAACTTCTGTTTCAAAGAGTAAGTGTGTGGGGAGGCCTAAATCTTAAGGAAACCAATGAGTGTGTTTGCAATTTTTGTGCAGGTCATTGTTCCCACTGAATGAGTGGGATCCATAAAAGGGATCTGAACTCATAGGTCTGCTACTGAGTCTTTGCCTCATTCTCACTTGGTGTGCATCTGGAAATAAGAGGAAGGAAAAAATGGCTTTGATGCTACAAATCTTCTCCCAAACCAGTTTATCATGCATGGGAGTTCTATTTATTTGTCCCCAGCATCCTATGGGTGCCACTCACAAAGGGTGGTAAAGCCTTATTTATTTGACATTGCTGTCTTTGACCAACATTTCCCTCTACTGCAGGGGCCAGAGAGACTATTACAGGAGAGAACAATATGATCTTCATGTTTTCAGGACATATATTCTGTGGGAACTCTCTGCAAGTCCTATCCTCTTTTCAGAATGGGGATGTGTGAAGGGCCCAGAATGGCACATCCACCTGTGCTCAAATTCCTGATTTTTATAAAACATTACTATGTATTCTCATATCCAGAAAATTCATTCATTACTTTTTGCTCATTAGATCTTGCAAGTTCAGGAGTTCTGCTATATATCTCTTGATTATCTGCAGATATACCCTGCATTGATTATACCAGTTGCAGAGAAGTCTGATGGTAATTTGGAAATGATCCTATTCATTATGAGGCCTTGAAATAAAACACTACCTACCAACATGTCTTGCACACTCATCCTCCTTTAAAAGCATTTTCTTTTAAATTTTTTGCTAGATCCCATGTTGTTTTGTCTCAAATACCAGAAGTATCACAGAATCCAAGTGTGATTTCGCAAATGATGAAAATGTGAAATTATAAACTCAAAATTAGAAAATGGCTCAAATCCAGATTTCACTTGATCCGATTCAGCAAGGAATTCACAAAATGTAAATACTGAAAAAAAGATTTCAGGTTTTTTTCAAAAGATGTTCTTTTCACAGTGAACTATTTATCCAGAATATTTTAAGAAAATTATGAAAGCATTAAAATAAAGGCTTCATTTTATCTTGTTTATCATGTTTTCAGTGCTGGTGTTGGAAGAACAGGTGTTTATATTGCACTTGACCATTTAACCCAACATATAAATGACCATGATTTTGTGGATATCTATGGACTTGTAGCTGAGCTAAGAAGTGAAAGAATGTGTATGGTACAGAATCTGGTAAGATTTATCTATTATGTTGTCCTGTTGTTGAAAAATTAGTCATTGCTTCCTCTGACTTACTAAACAAGTCTAGAAAGCTCATAACAATCAGCTGTATAATACATTTTCTACCAAATCCTGCTTTCATTTATTTCACACATTTTGAAAATATATTGTATGTATCCATCTAATTATACTTAGACAGCAAAGTCTTGACAGGTGCTGAAAAGAGTGCTATTTATTTTTAGAACCTAAATAATAATTTCTCAGTCTCTAAGAAATTTTATTCCAACTTTTGAATGAAGAACAGTTGTTAAATTAAAAATGGATTTGCTCATTCACTACTTCATTTGACTTTATTTACTACTTAAGTGTAATTTTTTTGTATGCATATGTAGCACCAAACTTTAAAATGTTCATTTACCTTTGAACTCATTATTGATTCCTTAATTCTTTTTCAATTGCTTGAAATAAAATAGCATATATGGATAGATTTATGTACAGATTTCAAACTGTTCAAAATCAGTGGTGGGGTTTGGGTCTAAAAAAGTACATTTCTGGCAGACTTAATTTGTATGCACATAAGTCAGTGATGACCTGCTGGTCAGGAAGACTTCCTTCTGCTGTATCTGAATATATATTCTGAGTATATGTAAAGGAATAATAGAAGAATTTGAAGCTGATCCTAAATGGCCAGTGGAACAGAAATCAGCTTCATTTGGATAAGGCTTCTGGCATAAGTTTTCTGCCAGCCAGATTTAACCCGGGACAGCCGGAAGCCTTTGAGTCTACAGCATGATTTACCAGATTCTCAGTATGGAGGAGTAGTTTCAGGATGAAGTTCCACATGACTGATGGATTTAAATTAATTTAAATTAAGTAAGGAGATTTGCTCCATTGGGAATGCAAGTCTGCTAATCCATATCACAACAGAATATGTAAAAAGTGTGTCAGAATACACAAAGCAGTTAACCCTTCTTCAGAAGGTTTTATGAGACCTTCTGGTGATACTCTGGCATGATGTATCTTGTAAGGTGCAGTCTGATTACCATTTACTCTAAATTTTTCCTTTTGAAGTACTGATGCAGCTAACCAGTTGCCAGCACTTTCTTGTGATGATGATGGGAATATTTTTTGGTTATTATTTTAGTTTTGACTAGATGTAGAATCATCTAAAAATAAATCAAAGGCTGGCAGAGAATTTAATAGGAGCTCTCCCAAAATAAAACCTTAAAACAGTGAGACATTCAATAAAATCACTCTATGTTTTTAAAATATACATCATTTTTGTTTTCCTCTTCATCTGAATATTTTGGCAGGGGCTAGGAAAAGGTGTGCCAAAACGATGGTGCCAGAGTTCAGGTTTCCTAACAAATCGAATATCCATCTGTATGCTAGCTGCAAAATTCTGAAATAGGCTGTTCTCTGTCCAGGTCATTTCTAGCTCATGTTTGCAAGACTACAAAAGTCAGATCAGCAACAAAACTTGCCCAAAGGGAATCAATCTTGTAAAGTTTTATAGTGGATTCAAAAGTCAAGCTGTTCTGAGAGTTCTGTTATAAAACACCACTGAGTTGCCTATTAATCATATTTTATGTGATCAGCACAGAAGATATAAAAGAGAGGAGCAATGCCTTCCTGGAACTCAGTAGAGAAACCCCTCAGTCAAACTGTCTGTAAGATCTATGAGTAAAATAAATAAAAGCTGATTGCTCTCGGACCTGTATTTTTCTTGTTTATAGCTTCAAAATAATGTTTCTTTTTCTAACAGAGTCACAATCTGTTACTGTTGCCAGGATGAGAATAGTTAACATTGTCATTGATTCTAACTGGTAAAATAACTAGTTACACATAAAATGCCCAGGTCGCCTGCTTCACTCTCCCCGGCAAACCCAGAAAGATTTTCATTGCTACATCATCAGGAGTAGCTGTAGGAGTGCAAGAGATTACGGAGCTTTCAGAGTCTGCATTCTGAACTGGAACAACCAACCTAAACTCCACTGAAACTTAAGACCTTCAGTCTAAAAGTCCATGTTTGTCCAGCAGACATGTTAAAGTTTATCTTCTTGTCTAGTACAAGGGGTAGTTTGAAGTAATTCCATGCTATTATTTCAGTAAGAAAGTTATTGAAAAGTGTGATAGTACTGCTTGCTGCAGGGAGCCTGGGAAAAGCTGTTTTAATTACCCACAGCTCTGGAGCTGTCACCATAAAAACTATCCATGTAAAGAAATTTCTCTCATACATCTGAGACACTAGAATTGTAAATTGGTGGCAGTTCTGAAACCAAATAAAAATTATTGAGCAGAAAAATTACATAAATATTTTTGTCTGTGCAAAAGTCAACAGTAATAGAATGATTTTGGTGCAGATATTCCAAAACCATCTCCACAAGGCCCTGGGCAACATGTTTAACTGACCCAGCTTGAGCAGTGGGTAGCTGCACCAGGTGATCTCAAGAGGTCTCTTCCAATCTTAACATATCTGTCTTATTTTCTGCACCTATATATAAAATACTTCTCCAACGTAAAAGTATGCTCAATCCATTATTATATTTCTATCTGATTTCATTCTTTTATTTCATTCTTACATTGCCTTATTTTGTTTTTGTCTTTTCAGACTTTGTGTCCTGGAAGTGTCAAATTAACTTTAGCTGCCCACTCCTTGCTCTAATGATAGCACATTGTGTTAAAAATGAGGCTACAGCTCAAGAAGTATTACTAAAAATACTGGGTTGATTTGCTCCTAGTACTGGTGCATGCTACTAGAATATATACATTTAGATGTACTTGAACTTCTGCATCTGAGTGCACCCTGCTGGTTTTCTCTATGGCAGAAAGAGGAAAATTTTCTTATCTAGATATTACATTCATATGGTTCAGTTTCTTCAATCTGCATCTAGTGGCAAAATATCTTTTCATGGAATAAACAGTCACAAAAAATTGTGAAGTAGCCCATTAATCTCAGTTATGGTTAGTCTTATTTCATATATCTTACTGGTCATAAGGATTAACATGTTTTGACAAATTTAATGCATTATGCTTTATAATAATGGAAATTAGATCAGTCATATATGATATGGTTATGAAAGTACTGAGATTGCTGAGTTAAACTGCAGTTATTTGAGATATTTCTAGGTGTTATAGAAAAAGTAAAAAGGTTTTTTGGTATTACAAGTACATTTTTCTTCTAATCAAGCACCTTTAAATTCACATCTTACAGGCACAATATATATTTTTGCATCAATGTGTATTGGATCTGTTGACAACCAAGGGAAGTAGTCAGCCCTTATGTTTTGTAAATTATTCAGCACTGCAAAAGATGGACTCTCTGGATGCCATGGAAGGTAAGGAGATACAGACTGTGTCAAAACTACTTTTTCATAGCAGGTGCAATGACTTGTCCAGATTAAGAAGCATAAAAAAGTCCTTTGACACGCAATTTTTTTCCAAAAGTATAAATATCTAGCCTTCTGCTGCTCTTCATTCCCCCTTATGGTAACAGTCATTGCTCAAGCTTTCCCCACTTTTTTCCACGCAAGATCTTTTAAATTCAGTGAAAAACAGTTATTTGCCATTAGTTAATATTTGTTTACAAGGTAAGTTAATGTAATGTATCTGTTTCTTCTGCAGGTGATGTGGAGCTTGAATGGGAAGAAACTACCATGTAAATACTAGGAGTAAATATTACAGAAAAGGAGATTTTGAAAATCAAAGTCATATTTTTCTAAGCACAGGGGCCAAAGTGAATTCCCCTATTTTGTTGATTAAAGGACATACAGATGATTGAAACATCTTTTCTTCTATCAATGTGCCTTCATAAATAAGTTAAAGTATTTTATTCAGAACATCAAGCAGTAATGGTTTGGAGTACTTTTGCACAGACTGCACTTCTGGTGTTATATAAATAGTGCATTCCATATGTATTTAAATATAAAGTGTATTTGAACACATTCCTTTTTTCCAAACTATCTTTGTAAAAGAAAAATGAGCCAAATAGGATGTAAAAAAATTAATATTTCCACTGAAATTATTTTGGTGTGAATTTGCTGTGTTCTGAGTGTTTTGGTTTTAAGTAAAAGCTGCAGTTTCTTTACTCATTCTTGCTAGATTGGCTTCAGTGTTGTCAGTTCTTGCAGATTAATTCCAAGACCATGACAATGATCTTTACCTAACTGTATGTTCTTGTGGTTTGAGTATTTTTTTACAAGTGATAGCGTACCAGCTCATGATCCTGAACAGCTGAAGAGTCACCTTCTGACATGGGGAGGATTATTCAGCTTTTACACAACACACAGTAGCTCTTCAGGGACACTTGGGGCTATTTAAGCCATTTTATAATCAGCAGGTTGGGATTTTTTAAATATATAATGATGATTGCATGTGTTCAGTGCAGAAGAAAGTATTTTACATTCCTGCTACTTTTTCAAGCAGATAAAGCAAAGTAAAACTATAAATACATTATATATTATAATGAATGCTAGATTGGCTTGTTTAATATAATGTTTAGAACTCATTCACCTTTCTTGAATACAACACTATTCAGCATTTTTAAAGGTTGCTCAAAGTTTAATATTTTATAATATTATAAATATTACAAAATACATAACAAAGTTATTAAGTAAAAAAGTTTTTGCACCTTCCTCAGGTTTGACAAATTGCAATATACACTGAAAATTATGGGCACCAATATCTGGAGATTTAATAAAAGAAAACATCTTCCACTCCAGATAATGATGATGATGATGATTATTGGAAATAGATCTGAATCAGGAATGCAAGAAGCAGGAAGCTTGTATCTGAGAAGAAAAGCAAAAACTGGTAGAGTAGGAAGTCTAGAGAGATAATGATACTGTGTGCCCTGGTTTTACATGGAAGTGAAAGTATTCAATAGATATTATTGGGTGGAAGGGTGGATTGCTATTTTTTTCTCAGTGTAAAGAAATGTATCATCATTCTGAACAACAGTGAAGCTGTGACCTTAATCTGAGATGCAAATCATAATAGTAAAGAGACTATGCAACTGCCATCTCATATTGTGTTTAGACAGAAGAAATCAAAGCTGTCCTCTTGAGACATCAAGCTCAGGGAAGTCATACAAACCTCTTTAGAAGCTTGAAATACATATATGAAGGGCTGTTCTTGTGTGTTCACACTCTGAACAGAACAGGCAATGAACAGAACTTTCCATTTCTTCACTGTAGCTACCAGACAGAAAATGCTATGCAAAAGGTAACATGGTACTTTTTCAGAACTAAATGATGGTGTTTTTAGAAGCTGACAAGGATGGTATAGTGAAGACCCTCTGTAATATGGCAGAAAGTGCCAAATATCTAAAATCAAAATCAAATCACAGTGTTTAAGGAGGTAGAAGTGATCTACAGAGATATTTGGGCAATCTGTCTTTTAGGAAGATCAACGGTATTGTAAACATCACCTGTCAGGCTAAAAAAGAAAACAATGCCTTTTAGTGCTTGATAGGGGGAGAGAGGTGATGTCCACAGCTGTTCAAGTCTCTGGCAAAGCATTCGGTACAGCTCTAGTTTCATTTGGTTCCTATGAAACATATGTTCTTCATTTATTATACATGTACTTTAAAGTATTCTGACAAATTGCTTATAGGGACTTACAGATGTTTTTCATGATTTGTGGTTGTACTTGGTAGCAGTACAGGGAGCACTGTGATAAATTGACGTTATAGAGTCATAATCTTGTATAATCTTATATCCACAATGGTGGAATATCTGGAGGAAAAAGCTAAACCTTGAACAACTTAAAGATGAACTCCAGAAGTTCTAAATGTGCTTAAGTGTTTTCTGCCTTTTATAAAATACTTAATGGTGAAGATTCCTATATACTCCTTTAGGGGATGTGCCTAGGTTGCACTGAAGGTTACACTGCATTCAGTAACCTGTTTGTATGACAACTTACTAAGAGACTAGAAAATGTGACTCTTTTCTGCAGGAAAAGTAATTCAAGTCCTTTGCTGTACAATTTGACATAAGCAGTCCGATATATGCTACCTTGATTAATTTTGTGTTGTCTCCAGGGAAAAAGACAATATTCAGCATAAACTGGCCACAACTCAGAAGCTACATGGTCAGGAAAAGAAGTATCTTCAAGCAATTCTCTCCAAGTACTGTTTTTCAATATAAACACAGCAGTAGTTTGAACCTTCCTGTGTGTCTGCCAATGCTTTACAGGGATAGGGGAGAATCTATGCATCAAGAAATTCCTCCAGATCTCATTTCAGTTATGAAGGGGTAATTTCTGCATAGTCTCTTGTCTTCCATCCCTCCTTCTCTTATGAAATGATACCTATGGTGGTGCTACTGACAGCATTGCAGAGCTGGAGTCAAGCAGAATTTGTCCAATTGCTATTTTCAGAATATATTTTTATATATGAAGCAGCACGTGGATTCATTTTTAATGTCACCACTCAATTTTCTACAAATTCTTGACACTACTCATATAGCAAGAGTGCACTCTGCCAAAATTAGAAATGGAACAAATAAAAATTGGAGAAAAGTCAGAAATTGTGAAGAATTATTAAAATCATATTGAAACTAGGTCACACTCTTAAATGATCTGGGAAATTTTTGGAGACTGATATATCTCCATACAGAGAAGANATTTCATTCTTTTATTTCATTCTTACATTGCCTTATTTTGTTTTTGTCTTTTCAGACTTTGTGTCCTGGAAGTGTCAAATTAACTTTAGCTGCCCACTCCTTGCTCTAATGATAGCACATTGTGTTAAAAATGAGGCTACAGCTCAAGAAGTATTACTAAAAATACTGGGTTGATTTGCTCCTAGTACTGGTGCATGCTACTAGAATATATACATTTAGATGTACTTGAACTTCTGCATCTGAGTGCACCCTGCTGGTTTTCTCTATGGCAGAAAGAGGAAAATTTTCTTATCTAGATATTACATTCATATGGTTCAGTTTCTTCAATCTGCATCTAGTGGCAAAATATCTTTTCATGGAATAAACAGTCACAAAAAATTGTGAAGTAGCCCATTAATCTCAGTTATGGTTAGTCTTATTTCATATATCTTACTGGTCATAAGGATTAACATGTTTTGACAAATTTAATGCATTATGCTTTATAATAATGGAAATTAGATCAGTCATATATGATATGGTTATGAAAGTACTGAGATTGCTGAGTTAAACTGCAGTTATTTGAGATATTTCTAGGTGTTATAGAAAAAGTAAAAAGGTTTTTTGGTATTACAAGTACATTTTTCTTCTAATCAAGCACCTTTAAATTCACATCTTACAGGCACAATATATATTTTTGCATCAATGTGTATTGGATCTGTTGACAACCAAGGGAAGTAGTCAGCCCTTATGTTTTGTAAATTATTCAGCACTGCAAAAGATGGACTCTCTGGATGCCATGGAAGGTAAGGAGATACAGACTGTGTCAAAACTACTTTTTCATAGCAGGTGCAATGACTTGTCCAGATTAAGAAGCATAAAAAAGTCCTTTGACACGCAATTTTTTTCCAAAAGTATAAATATCTAGCCTTCTGCTGCTCTTCATTCCCCCTTATGGTAACAGTCATTGCTCAAGCTTTCCCCACTTTTTTCCACGCAAGATCTTTTAAATTCAGTGAAAAACAGTTATTTGCCATTAGTTAATATTTGTTTACAAGGTAAGTTAATGTAATGTATCTGTTTCTTCTGCAGGTGATGTGGAGCTTGAATGGGAAGAAACTACCATGTAAATACTAGGAGTAAATATTACAGAAAAGGAGATTTTGAAAATCAAAGTCATATTTTTCTAAGCACAGGGGCCAAAGTGAATTCCCCTATTTTGTTGATTAAAGGACATACAGATGATTGAAACATCTTTTCTTCTATCAATGTGCCTTCATAAATAAGTTAAAGTATTTTATTCAGAACATCAAGCAGTAATGGTTTGGAGTACTTTTGCACAGACTGCACTTCTGGTGTTATATAAATAGTGCATTCCATATGTATTTAAATATAAAGTGTATTTGAACACATTCCTTTTTTCCAAACTATCTTTGTAAAAGAAAAATGAGCCAAATAGGATGTAAAAAAATTAATATTTCCACTGAAATTATTTTGGTGTGAATTTGCTGTGTTCTGAGTGTTTTGGTTTTAAGTAAAAGCTGCAGTTTCTTTACTCATTCTTGCTAGATTGGCTTCAGTGTTGTCAGTTCTTGCAGATTAATTCCAAGACCATGACAATGATCTTTACCTAACTGTATGTTCTTGTGGTTTGAGTATTTTTTTACAAGTGATAGCGTACCAGCTCATGATCCTGAACAGCTGAAGAGTCACCTTCTGACATGGGGAGGATTATTCAGCTTTTACACAACACACAGTAGCTCTTCAGGGACACTTGGGGCTATTTAAGCCATTTTATAATCAGCAGGTTGGGATTTTTTAAATATATAATGATGATTGCATGTGTTCAGTGCAGAAGAAAGTATTTTACATTCCTGCTACTTTTTCAAGCAGATAAAGCAAAGTAAAACTATAAATACATTATATATTATAATGAATGCTAGATTGGCTTGTTTAATATAATGTTTAGAACTCATTCACCTTTCTTGAATACAACACTATTCAGCATTTTTAAAGGTTGCTCAAAGTTTAATATTTTATAATATTATAAATATTACAAAATACATAACAAAGTTATTAAGTAAAAAAGTTTTTGCACCTTCCTCAGGTTTGACAAATTGCAATATACACTGAAAATTATGGGCACCAATATCTGGAGATTTAATAAAAGAAAACATCTTCCACTCCAGATAATGATGATGATGATGATTATTGGAAATAGATCTGAATCAGGAATGCAAGAAGCAGGAAGCTTGTATCTGAGAAGAAAAGCAAAAACTGGTAGAGTAGGAAGTCTAGAGAGATAATGATACTGTGTGCCCTGGTTTTACATGGAAGTGAAAGTATTCAATAGATATTATTGGGTGGAAGGGTGGATTGCTATTTTTTTCTCAGTGTAAAGAAATGTATCATCATTCTGAACAACAGTGAAGCTGTGACCTTAATCTGAGATGCAAATCATAATAGTAAAGAGACTATGCAACTGCCATCTCATATTGTGTTTAGACAGAAGAAATCAAAGCTGTCCTCTTGAGACATCAAGCTCAGGGAAGTCATACAAACCTCTTTAGAAGCTTGAAATACATATATGAAGGGCTGTTCTTGTGTGTTCACACTCTGAACAGAACAGGCAATGAACAGAACTTTCCATTTCTTCACTGTAGCTACCAGACAGAAAATGCTATGCAAAAGGTAACATGGTACTTTTTCAGAACTAAATGATGGTGTTTTTAGAAGCTGACAAGGATGGTATAGTGAAGACCCTCTGTAATATGGCAGAAAGTGCCAAATATCTAAAATCAAAATCAAATCACAGTGTTTAAGGAGGTAGAAGTGATCTACAGAGATATTTGGGCAATCTGT
>VXAC01000245.1:1497375-1517816 GCA_013399225.1 Rhipidura dahli | reverse complement strand
GTCACACTCTTAAATGATCTGGGAAATTTTTGGAGACTGATATATCTCCATACAGAGAAGAAGCAGTATATATATATATATATATATATATATATTTATAGTCAGTTCTGCTGGACATCATTACAGGAGGCTACTGTCAGTTCCTTAAAAAACTGACTTGTTCTGGTCACAAAGGTAACAGAAAGACAGCAGAACTTAAAGTTCGTGTTGAATTTAAAGTACTTCTTAAATTGTCAAAAGAGTTGATAAAAACAGTTGTGAGTTCAATTGTAGTTTTACTGCATATATGGAGCTATTCAGTAATTTGATTTCATAACATTATGTAAAAGACTAATAATGTGAATTAATCTGTANCAGTTCTGCTGGACATCATTACAGGAGGCTACTGTCAGTTCCTTAAAAAACTGACTTGTTCTGGTCACAAAGGTAACAGAAAGACAGCAGAACTTAAAGTTCGTGTTGAATTTAAAGTACTTCTTAAATTGTCAAAAGAGTTGATAAAAACAGTTGTGAGTTCAATTGTAGTTTTACTGCATATATGGAGCTATTCAGTAATTTGATTTCATAACATTATGTAAAAGACTAATAATGTGAATTAATCTGTACAATGTCATCTATTTCTGCAATACAGAGTATGCTCATAAGCAGTTCCTAAGAAAAAGAAGCAAAGAGCAATGAGTCAATCATATTTCATAATAAGGTAGCATGATAGGGAGATTTCTTGGTTGCATACAAAAATTAAAAAGCATCCTAGATATGGATATGAATTTGCAGAGATTCAGGACACAAAGCCCTGTGAATTCTGTAAACAGATTTTCTGAAAATGTTTTAACAGCAGGTTAAAATAAAATTTGAGAAGCACCTGTTCCAGAGGATAATATGTTAAGCATAACACAAGATCTTTGTCTGTGCATGGAAATATACAGAAAAATAGATCCAAAATAATTTTTCTTGTAAGACCTATGAAAAATTTTCAATTAGCCCCTGGTTTAGGGGATATACATATGGTAATAATGAATTCAGGGTCGTTGTATAATTAAGTTATGTGCCCGTTCAGTGCTGCAAAATCTGCAGTGCAGTGAATACAGTAGATTGTAGCTGGAAATCATTGACACGAAGCACTGAACGTGTCCTTGTCAGTTTTGATTTTAAGGAAATGAGTCAGAGAAAATGTGCTGAAAGGTGATGCTCTATTTCAAACCCTTCCCTGTGACTGTTGTGTCACCACTCTGTGTATGGTGTCCTCCCAGCATTATTCTCCATGTTTTATTCTCTTTTCTAAGAGTTGTGTTTCTTGTCTGTATGTGACTATATTAGAAAGAATTGTAAATATGGTATGGGTCATCTGAATTTCAATACTGCAGGCATGATCTGCAGGTAGTGGTCTTACAGGTGTGTAGTGGTCATACTTCAAACCTCTCCATCTCTTCCCTATGAGTTGATTTCCAGATGACATCACGGAATATCAGCTACACTTTTGCTCTGACTCCTGTTCAATACATTTTCTACTCTGTCCTCTCTGTGGCTATGATTATGAGGCAAGTGCAAGTCTACGTCTGTGGTTCCAGAGCTGAGCTATGTTAGCAGTGGCACATCTTTGCAGCATCAGCTCTGTATATAATTGTAAGAGCAAGCTGGTTTCCTACCCAGAAGTTCCCCTTACTGCTCTAATAAATTCTGATATAAATTTTAGCACTGATCATTGCTCAGTGTGAGCTGAAGAAAGCAGGATGTATTCAGTGTTTGACAATTTGCATGAAGATTCTCTTCTCCCAATAACTTCTCCCAAACAATGCTGAATTAATTATTTATTTTAAATGTTTCTTCTCACAGGACCCTTATCATGTAGGCCCTTTCTCAGATTCTACTGTGTAAACAAGACTGAAAATCAATGGCTTTTCACCACTGAGTAACAATGTGTGACACATTTCATAGATCCCACATCATCAGGCAGCTTGTAATGAAGCGGTGAGTCTGTATTTCAGTTGAAAGACAACATTTAGAAGGTTTCAGATATATTTGGATCATCTTACTCTGCTTGTTGATTGGTGTTACCAGGGTGATCTTTTTGTAGGATGACAGCTGCACCCAGCTATCCACTGTAATAATGAATAAACTGTTCCAGCACTCTTCACTGTCAATACTGTGAGAGCTGGGGGAAGTTTTACAAGGATGTTCCCAAAATATTTTGGAGGTGATGGAGTTATGAATGATATAAAAAGAATACTTGGATACTGGAAACCTAATATGCAGCTAAAGCTGTACCATTCACAGTTGCATTCCATGAAGCCTGCTGAGCAGGGGGTGTGTCCTAGAACGCAGAGAGCACATTTGGGACAATATAACATAGCCCTTGAGCTGAGTAATGCATGGTACAGGGAGCTCTTGCCATCAGTGCAGGAATGCATTTGAATAAGCTTTGCCATAAAATGTCCCTAGCTTACTTGAAAAACACAAATGCAGGTAACACCTACTATGACAGCTGGTAACATCCTTTGTGATTCAGCTTAGGGCTAGGAACCAGGGGACTCTATTTAGACAAATACTTAGACACCACAAGTGTAGAACATGGACAGAAAGTATATAGACAAGGAAAATTTTCTTCCACTCATGGAGACACAAGCATAAAAGTAATTAAACTTGTATGTCCCTCTCTTTCCCTCAGTCTGTTCTCTGCATGTGCTCACCAGCTGGGAATAATAATCATTCACAAAATAACATCCATTAACTTTTAATTTGATTTGTATTTTGGTAATCCCTTTCTCAGAATCCAGCATAAAGCAGTTACAGAACTGTGCGTTTTCATTTATTGGCCTTCTGTTTGGATTCACCACAGCTCCATCCAACTATTTTTCTTACAGAATTCTACTAATTCTCCGTCAGTATTACAGAGACAATACACAGAGTGTGAATCTGGGCTTGCATACTGTGCATTGTGTTCTTCATTGAGTTGGACTAACACAATGCTGCACTCCAGGCAAGGAATTGACCTGAGGAGAGTGGCTGCCTAGCATGTAATCCTATCCCCTTTGAGAACAGGATAGTTATCTGACAATGCACTGTCCCATTCAGGGAGTTCAGAAAATGTTCTCAAAGCTGTCTGACATTTACATGTAGGAGTTTAATATGAGCCTTTCTCTACTAAGGATAAACAAGAAAATTCAGGACTGTCATAGTCACTGTCAGCAACCCATCTTTGCTGCTTAGGACACCAAGAAGCAAACCTCTTGTTTAATTGGTATTATTAGTGCTTTTAACTTACAAAGACTTAGTGTCTTCTTCATGGTTTGCACTTAAAGTGCACTTACATTTTGATGCATTTCTGTCTTTTATAGCTTTTTTTTTTCTTTTTCAAAGTGGGAGTTTGGAGATACGATTTCTAAATAGTCAAGTCATCTTAGGAAAATACTGAGCTGTCCTGAGAAAAGAGCCATTAGGAGGATTCTTTGATAAAAATTGTTCTGCAGTAATGGACAGATTATTGTAATTGCTAAAAAAATACTCCTACACCCTGTGGGGTGGCCATTATTGTAAGGACATATCTAGTAAATATCCTGCACACCAAGAGTGTGACTGAATGCTCATGAAGGTAGATAGATTAATCACTTCTTGATTTTCCCATTCTTTTTACCCTTCCAATTCCTCTCATCCTATCCTGGCACGCTTAAGCAGGTTTTGGGGACATATCAGGTTGCTGGTTAATGGTGATTAATGCATCAGCTATATTAACTCTGTCAAAATTTAATGAGCCAAACATTCCTCCCCTGCATACTGTGTGATCGTTGTTGTGATATATCACATCCACACATCCTTTATTACGTATGTATGCACAAGATACTCAAGCTCTTGAAACTAAAAGCACATCCAAATCAGTTGAGTCAGGTGTGACTAGCTTGCTTGGTGACAATTAAGTCTTGAATCTACAGAAGTAATTGATTCTGATTTTAAAAATAAATTTTGGGCTGTCATATTGTCTGATTCTCCAAAACCAGAAAAAATGTTCAGCAGTGTCTTTAAGTAAACTTTGTGAAACGAAATTTCTCCAACAGCTGAAAGAAGGAGTATGCTTCCATTGAGATTAAACTATCAAAAAAGTTTCAAAATGGACAGCTGGTGTCAGTTCCAGAAGGATTTAATACTTAGACATGAGCTTGAAAAAAACATGCTAATTGAGCCAATATCCGTATGAAAAGAACCTTGTACTTAGCAAAAGTACACTGAATGATGTGTTTGAAACACAACATGTATTAAAATGCTTAGGAGAAAAGAATACTGTATTAATTAAATACAGAAATACCATATTCCATTGATACCCAACATCATATGATGTGTTTTTCTTCTTCCTGAGAGAAATTCTAAATAAAAGTCTGAGTCCAGTGTTTTGATGAACTTGACTAAAAAGTTCATCTTTCAAAGATGTAAATCTGTGATAAAGACTCCATGGTTTTATTTCTAAGAGAAAACAAAATTAAAAGAGATTTTCTATTACTATTTCTATGATAAAATAAGTCTTTGTTATCTACATAGGATATCTTCAATTACATTTAGGAAATCAGTACAGTATATGGTATAGAACTAGTTCATATAGTTCTTTCTGGGGACTGACTGCAAGAATAATTTTAGGCTTTGTATTTCAGCAGAGACTAGTCTTGTGCTGCACACAGGTCACACACAATTCAAATAAAGTTCCCATGCCAGAGACATAGCACATGACTGGCAGTGATGGTCTGCTGGCATTGCTGGGTAATCCAAGCCCTGCCTTTGGGAGGAAGTGAGTCAGGGGAAGCTGTTGAGGCCAGCAGCATCAGAATAGCCCAGGCACTCAGCCCAGTCATGTTCCACAATGAAGCAGTGCAATCAGAGGACAACCAAAGCAGTCTCCTGCGTTCCAGCCTTTCCAAATGAGCACTCTTCTCCTGCTTCCCTGTGTACCAGAAACCCTGGTGGCTCTTGGGCACTGGAAGTTTTCAGTATACAGACCAGGGAGATTACAGTCTGCTTCATATTCCATGGACTGTTTCTTTCTTTGTTGGTGGGGTTTTTTTGGGTTTTGTTTTGGTTTGTTTTTTTTTTTTTGGCTGAAGGTCAAAGAGAAAGGTATTGAGGAAGGACCAATGACACAAAACAGGAGTTGGGTTGTGCTAGAGAATTTTAAGGACATTTAAATGTTACAGTACTTAACTCTTGGGCAGAATCCTTAGCTGATAGGCAAGTGCTCAAACTCAAAGCACATGGAAAAATTGCAACTTAAGAAAGGCATTCTCAGGAACTATGAATGAGACAGGAAAAAACAAGGACTGATGATGTAGATAAAAGCTTGTCTAATTCAACAGGAATTGCCAATTCTCATGGCCCTCTCTAAAAAAAATATCCAGAAGTAAACCACTAGTCTTTTATTTTAAGCACTCAAATAATACACTGATTTACTTTCATCCTCTTCTTGATTCAGAACAGGGAATGTTTATCCCTGTTTATCACATGTCAGGGAATCATCTTACCGGGGAATCACGTATGCACTATCTGTCTTGTCCCAGCAGTGACATTTTCAAGAATATTCAGATATTCCTTCAGAAAGGGATGTAGCCTGAGGGGGGCAGGCTCCCACATGAAATGTGGAAGGCAGCTGTTCAAATCCCAAAATACAGTAATAAAAAAAATTACAGGAGCCTGGCTGGATCTTCTCCCTCCCTGCAAGAGCACTGATACCTTGACTACTTTTCTTCTTCTACCATGAATGCTCCTCAGTTAAAACAAAGAAGAATTCTTCATAATAAGGAGCAATGATAATATATTTCATGTCAAAATAAGGCAGAAAAAGGAATCTCTTTGTTCCATAATCTGCATATTTTGCTTGAAAGCAACATTTCTTCTAGCAGAAGTTGATATTGCTGCTTCTCTGAAGCCAAGCTATCTGGGTTTTTCTTTCTATCAGGAGACTGACACAAATCTGCCTTATTATAACTAATTGCATATATTTGTTTCTATGCATATAAACACCAGCGTCAGTTTACTCTTTTCCTCTTTGCAGCAGTATTGCTTGCTTGATCACTGCTAGCCCTTTCCCTTGACTTTTCTATTCCCTTTGCCACCACATTCATTCAACATTTAGACAATGTTTCCAAGCGCCTCATCATTCTTGTCAGCATTTCCTCTTCCCATTCTGTGCTTTCTAGAGATGTGCCAACTGTATCACTTCTGAGATGCAGTGCAGCTCCTGAAAATGGACATGGAATTGCAGCTAAGTCTTCTCAGCCTGGAACAGGAGGGAAAGACTACCTCATGTGCCTCTGACCTGTTTGTATGTCCTAGTGGGATGTGTGAGGTTCTTTTCTGAACAGCATCACATATGTTCATCTAACAACTCATTATAACTTTCAGTTTCCTTCTTCTGTAGAATTACCTCCTAGCCAGGTACTCAGTCTGTATTTCTGCAGTGATCTGGTTCCCTGAAGTGCTCATTTGTGCACTTGTCCTCATCAGATTGAAGTCATGAGCAATTTGAAATCTATACAAGTCCTCCAAAAGGTAATAATTCAAGGTGTCTCTGTGATATCTGCAAACTTGCTGAGCAATTTTCAGTTCCACCACATAAGTTACTAATTAAAATCAAAGTTCCTAGAGCGGAACTCTGAGAAGTCCCTCATTTGAGAGCTCTGCTTTGATGAGCTTGCAAAGAGTTGAATACCCATAGGAGTTTCATTTCATAGCCTTCATTTTCATAGTGTTCATATGAGAATGTTATGTGAAAATGCAGAAAAAGCTTCATTTAAATCAAGAGTTTTCTGCTTATTCTCCTTATATTCTGCTATATTTCTGCTTATTCCATAACCTCCTATTTTGGTAGCGCAAAAAATCAATTTGGCACAGCTTAGTCCTGAATGCTTTTTAACAGGAACAAAACTACTCCATGTTGTCATTATTCACCCCTTTGCATTCTTACAGGTATGCACAAATATTGTATCATTTTCCTGTATTTTCACAAAAAGTTGGGCTGAACTTCTCACCCACAAGCCCTTCTGTTTCTGCATTACATTTGACCATCTATATTCCTCTGCAAGCTTACTCATCCACCAGCAGTTCTCAAGGACATCAGGAAATGGCATTGAAATCATTTTAAGCAATTCTCTAATTATACTGAGGCCAAACAAGTTTTAACATGTATGGTAATCTAATAATTTTATCTCTTGGTTTTCCTGTCCTATCCTGACTCCTGCTTTTGTTATTAGTGCTAATAATTTTGTTAACCAGCTAATTGCACTTCATTTTTTAATTGCTTTTTGAATTGACAGAGGCATTAAGAACAGCATCCTCTGTTAATGGCTTTCTCTCTCTTTAGGTTCCATTTGTTCTCTTGATATTGCAAACCCTAATAGAAGTTTCTTCTTGATTTTTATGACTTTTAATTTGATTTCTTGATTTGTCCTTGCCTTTCTGATTCTCTCCTAACATGTCTATGCTATCCTTTCTTTCCCAACCTTTTTTTCCTGTGTTGTTTATGACTGCTCTTCCTCAGGTTTAGAATAGAATATTAGAGTAACTTAGGCTGGAAAGGACCTGTGGAGGTCATCTGACCCAGGTCCAACTTCAAAGTTTGATTAGGTTACTCAGGGTCTTGGTATGTTAAGATGGCCATTTATCTTGTGGCTTCACTGAGAGGTAGTTACAGTCTCATCAAGAATGACAAGTAAGTTCTGAACTGCCACACAAAATGCCCCTGTCTAAGTTGTGTTTGAGGTTCAGTCTAGAGGGTGTGTTCTGAGTCCATCTGTTCTAGTCCCTGTCAATATGTCAGCACATGAAAAATAACGTGCCTGACTGCTCTGCTGAGCCAACAGAGAGTGATTTCTGCATACATCCAGAAGATCATGTTCAGGTACCTCTGGAAATTTACTGATGAAAAATGCGGCACATATATCTTTCCAGACATCTCTAAGATCTTGCAGCAAGGCCTGAAAATACATGTGAATTTAGGCACTCAAATTGGAGCACAGGCTCATAAATCCCATGTGGAATCAGGCCCTTGATGGCATTAGTGCTAATTGGCATGTGTTAACATACGCAGTTCCTGATGTCTCTTGGCAGCTCTGAGACCCTTCTCATGGTTAGTCCAAGAAGGATTATCTATCTGGGTTTCCCTTCACTGGCTTGTCCTTTGGGACTTGATCCTGCAAGCCCTATCAGATGTAAGTAATTGCAAAAAATACTTTGGGAGGTGAGACACTTTTGGGATGTTCAGAAAAGGATTAGATAAATTCATGGGCAACATGTCTGTAAACAGATACTAAGGGAAGTAGGCAGGGATGTGCTCTGTTACACAGAAAATTGGAAGAGTCACACTTATCCATTAATTATTTCTGTAAGCTCACTGTGTCCAAGACCAAGTATGCAGATGATGGACATAGACTATACATAACTGGTCTGATGCCTTATGTTTGTAAAAGGAAGCCATTTAGTTCAGGTCAATAGTTGCTATCCCATGTTAATTCTTATGGCAAAAGGGAATGTAAGGATGGCTGAGATTAATCCAATCTGTTCTTGCTAGCACTGCATTCGCTCAGGTACAATGGGGTTAAGATCTTGAAGGTCTGGCTTAGGATGCCACCCTGCTGAACCAACGCTAATAAACTGGTCAAGTGGTGCTATGCAGGACAATGTGAACTGGGCAAGTCTTACAATGCAATCTCTTTCAGAAATACCTGTTACGAGTCTCTTGTCTTCATCATAGTTCAGCAAGACTGTTTGTTGAGATCAGCAGTGTGCACTGACAGGTCAAATGAAACTGCTGGTGGTATAAGTTGGAGTCTTCAGATGAAAATGAATTCTTTCATCAGATACTATAGCTTTGCAAATAAATCACAAAGAATCACACTTCTGCCTCTGGCGTTTTTGATTAAAATAATCACAAAGTATTTCAAACCAAAAGCTACCACAATCAGAAATCTAATTCCTTCCAAGAACTTGGTACAGTTGATAAGACCATTCTAGATCATGGCTTACTTAGAATTTTTGGAGCAATGGAAAAGTCAAATCAAGTAGTTTGAGTAACTTTAGTCTTATTTACAACTCTGCACCAGTTTGAGTCACAGGCATGACTGTTGTTCTGTGCACACACACAGTTCTTGAATGGGCTATAACTAAGGTGACTCGTTGACTTGTTTCAGAAATAAAAATGCAGCTATAATTTCTTTTTTATTAGATAGTTCATGTTGGTCAGGAAAATAATTATTTGAACACATCAGGCAGTTTCTCTACTGATTGCCCGACTTTCAGTTCTGGGACACTGTGAGGACATATTTATCTTCTGTCAGAGAATACCATACATCTCAAGAAAGTGGCATTGCTTTTTTCTAGTCTCTTATTTTCTCCTCTTACTTCAGATACATGACTTCACAAGCAGCCTAGAAGTTCCAAAAAATGCTAAGCAAGTTCACTGTTAACTGAATCAGGGCATAAATGCAGTACTGAACAGCTGGAATTCTGGAAAATAGTTTATTTGAAGTGTCACAAAATTCCTGGGACCATGGAAACATCAAATTTGAGGTGCTTGACTGAGAAAGCTCCACAATGAGAGGTAATAATCCGAGCCTCTGCAGATTTCTTTATTGTTTGTAAACTCTTACTGCTGCCTGTGTAAAATCAACTTCAGCAAAGACACATCCTCTGCCTGGAAAGAAAGCTAAATATCAGCACCCAAGAAGCATTGATGATGCAGTTTGAGTCTGCTCACACACTACTTTTCAGCCAGTATAATGTATAATACAGTTTGTAAAGATGGTGCCAATTGTGTGATCATTTAATAACTCCTTATTCCATGAAATACTCAAGCCTAGCATGAGCTGGATCAAGACTATATGTGTATATATATATATTTATGTATCTATATAAAGTCTTTCTGCAAACTGACATGACTCTTGCATCCAAATGGAGCAATCCTAGTGATGCAGAACCTTCAGAGGGCTCTCTTCTCCAAAAAAAATTTCAACTTATTATTTATTAATTCATTGGCAATCTGTTTTGGTAATTCTTCTTCAGTGACATTGAAACCTTGGATGCTGATTTCTAATTCTCTTGTAATAATGAAAAGTAATTTCCTTGAAAAAAAAAGTAGAACAAGTGTCTCTAAGGCTTCTCATAATGTCAGTTTCTTTACCATAATATTCTTGAGGGTTAGTATATTGTGCAGCATGGATTGTGCATCTTGAAAGACAATACAAGATTAAATCTTCAGGGTGAACTTGCATCAGAGGCAACATATTTTTTTACCCATGTTCCTGCTAATGATCATTCTTGTAAAAGTTTCAGAGCCTTTGTATTCTTCACTGTGTATCTTCCAAATATGGCACAGTTTGTTTATCCTGTTGTTAAATACTTGTTTGATTCTTGCAGACGAGAGCCATTGTTAGGTGATTCTGTTTCATACTGTTGAATGTGCTCAAGTGACCTTGTAGGAGCAACACTTAGAATCTTTACATTGATTTAAAATAAACACTGATGCTGTTCACCACAGTCAAAGCAGAAACATGGATACTAATTTTGTATTGTCCAATGAATGCTAATTAGGTTAATTTTCAGTGTTTGCACCAACAAATTTATCAGTGATATTCTTGATTGTGATGACCAGTTCAGTTTGATTGCTTCTTTTCCTGTAATAGTTTGCAGCTGGTAATTCAGTCTTGTGCATCTTTTGTTTAATTCAACCTATCCTGATTCCTCAAAGCAAGACATGGTTTACTGATGACAGAAATGTGAATGTAAGAAGAAAGCAATCTGTGATTAGCTGTGCCCTGCAGACTGCCTCTCTCTGTAAGCACAACTGCTCTCATTACCTCTTGCTCACCATTTAATTTGCAACTTGTTAAATAATTTGACTACAAATACCAATTCTGAAAGAAACAGAAAATAAGGTGCAGTTATATGAACTGGTAAATGACATCGTCTGAACTCACCTGATGCTAGCTCTTCCCTTTTCAAATATCATCCAGTTTCATAAACCAGCTGCAGACACTACTGGAAAGCTAGTGCTGTTTCACTATGGCAGTCCCAAGCTGAAGGCAGTAGTTCCAATACAAAGTTTTTACAATTAATTTTATTATCCTAAAATTACATCTATAATCTATACTTTCTCATCTCACTTAAATACTGGACTTCTAAGAAGTCCAAAGCACTCAGCAGCTCCCATTGAACAGAGTATGACTAGGTATAGACCTATAAAAATAAAATTAATTTATTATTGCTCATGTGGAATTAATTTAGGGATTGCTAGTACATAATCACTTAAGCAAATTCTGTTTCTTAGTTATTATAATACTCAATAATACTACAAAGTAATAATTATAAAGCTTACACTTCCAGGCAAACACTTCCAATAGGCTGCTGTAATACTTGAATGTTTTTCACAAATAATGACATGACAGATTGACAGATTCTGGTATAAGCCAGCTGGTTTACACTTCACAAAATTTTTTTTTCTCACTATTTTCTCTGAGTCTAAACATAGCTATAAGTTGTCAGTTACCAGTTTCAAAACACAGATCTAAGATTACTTTTTCAGGGGTGGTTTATCTAATCAGAATAGATTATGTTTCTTCTTCTAAACTTTTCCTCAGTGTTTAATTTTCAAATAATTGCCCCAAAAAACATAACCAATACACTTTCTCTAAAAAGCCACATGTTTATGTTGATTCAGTTGAAGCCTTATTTTGGATGGTTTTTTTGCAGGCCAAGAAGGCATCTGGCGATCTTTCAGTCTGTGCAGTTTCTCCGAAATGCTGTCCAGAGCAGTCTGGTGAAAAATTAAATACAAGTGGATTTTCAGCATCCTTTTTTGAAATCTGATTAGAACGTGAAGGTTAAGACCCATTTTGCCATATAGAATCTCTGAGTACCACCCCACTTTCATTCCTGTCTTTGTTTACATGAGTCAGATGAATTACCTGGGGAAGGAAGAATATCAGCTCAGCCAAGGTTCTTTCCATACCTTGAGAAATGTTATGTTCTTTTTTAGGAGAGACCACAGGACTACTTTGGATTTTCAAATATCACCAGGGTGTTTTAACACGGTACAGTATAGTCATCAGAGCCATTTACTTACTTCAAAAAACTCAAAAAATAAATTTGCAGATTTTAATTTGTGCCACATACCCATGTCACATTCAAGAAACCATGTAAAAACCTCTATATCCCAGTGTACTTTCAATAACATGTTTCTGAGTCTTTGAGAATACCAAAGCAAATGAAATCTTAGTATATGAACAGGCAGAAGTAATAAAGGGCAATTATGAGACATGAACAGAACACAAAGGAGTACAGCATAGACTGTTGTATTCCTTGGAGTGGCAGATCACAGGTAACCAACCTTGTATATGAGCATGTACCTTAAATGTCACAGATGAATAACTGAGTGACCTTCACAGCCTAAAACAGTTTTGCAGCTGTGCAACAAATTTCCGTAACAACAGGATACAATATTCAAGGTCATTACTGCTATTTAATACAGTGTAAATTTCTTTCCTGATGACTTTATCTCAGTAGCTTCCATTTTCCAAAAACAGCAGCCATTTTCCTTTTGAAAGAAAAGAAATATCATTTGGCATAATCATTTTGTGGTTTTGTGGTGTGCTGTTTTAAACAATCCCTGTGTCATTGCTAAGGAGAGAATTGTCTTCATTCATTATCCTCAGTGCATCTCCAGAGCTTCCATTTCCTAGCCACCATCATTCCAGTTTTCCATGAAGGTCCATGGCCCTGCAAAAATCCCTTGTGAAGCCCAGAACAGTAAGCTGTCATTTTTCTACAGTCTGAGCACTAAACTCTTTTTTGTACATAGATAGCAGGGATGTGCTCAGCCTGTGCTGGATGCAGAAACTAGCTCTTCACATACCCTTTTCTTCCTTTCGCTTGCAGAATTATGGTTTGACTATTGCCCTTTTGACTGAGATTAGGTTTAGATGTCACAGTCATCATGTTCAGAAACAACATGGTGTGAAAATGCATTTTACGCTTCCAGCAGTTTGTAGTGTAAATAGACAAATCAGCATATACTGTAAAAACAACCTTTCATGTAGCTACAAAAAATGTGGTAACAACAAGTGATTGTACAACACACAATGTGTCTTGTACTCATGTCATGTTTCATGTTCCTTGTGTTTTGCCTAATCACAAGTAGAAGACATCTGTCATTGTTACTCCTTTTCTTCCTGCAAGGAATCCCTGCTTGTGGATAGAACCGTGGAAAATCCTTGTCCCAGCCAGCAAGAGTGCAATGGGCCTCCAGTTTCTGATAGGCACTCCCTCCTTCCTAGGAAAATGTCTTGTAGTAAAATAAATGTGTTTGTGCAGTGGTGACTATTTGTCACTGTAGACCCTGACACTGGCATTAAAGCATCTGCCATTTAGAACTGTGTCTCATAACTGGCCAACATGAGAGCTGCAATGAAACCCTATCTTACCATATTGAACTGGAGAAGTCTGTTTAGTTAGCAAGGTTGCACCTCTCAGATACTAACAGGACTGTAACTGATATGAACACTAAAGTCCATATCCAATCAAAGGCAAACAGCAATAATTTGGAACAGCTATAACAGTCAAGACCTCTGTGAATAAGAATTTTTAAATCTTCCCCTACAAAGACTGTAAATTTAAACAAAGTTGTCTTTTCCCGGTCTCTACCTTTCTGGCTCCCCAGGTCCAGAGCATATACTACACTGTTCACTACCCTATTTGTTAAACTTGCATTTGAGGGATGGTTGCTCCCATGTGCTTTTAAATTCTTTGAAGTGTCACTTATTTATATACAACCACTGGCATGAACAGTACACACACACTTCCTCTAGTCAGTTCCTAAACCTCCTCTGAGAAGGCATGTGACACTGTGGATATGCAAATAATATCATGCATATCATCAAATAATATCCTTCAACAAATGGAATTTGACTAGGGCCAAGTAAACAACAAATTTTAGGTAAAATAAAGTCAGGTAAGTCTAACGACACATAAAAATTACAATCAGGAATTAAAGCTGGTCTGTATTATCCCTACAGACCTGCATGAAATTCAGTTTAAGTCAAGAAGAGCTAATGAAATTCATCTAAGCAGTGCTGCTACATACCACAAGCCATGAAGCTCCATATGCTTTGTTCCAGTACCAGGAATTATGCTTCCATTAAGTCAGAAAGGTTCTTTTGCTTAAATTTCCCATAGGTCACTGTAAGCAGAAAAAATGTTGGTGCTTCATAGAGCCTCCACTGCCCCGATTTTGAAGAAAACTCATGGAAAATTTCTAATCCCTATGTACCAAACATTTCATGTTGTAGATTCAGGAATAGATAAATGCGTTTTAACAGACTACCAATCTTTAGTGCACCAACTCTCCCCTAACACATCTGTCAGCCATTTCAAACATCATTCAAAGTAGATGCTTAAAATATCCTTCTGAAGGCAAAGGAGGGATGAAGTTTCTAATCCTCCATTTGCAATCCTTAGCATAATATTCTATTTCAGCAGCAAATCACACTTCTCTCATTGTTCCCTAAGAAGAGCTGTGACTACGATATTAGCAGATAATACAGGTGAGCCAGGTACAGGTACAGATCTGCCAAACCTGTCAGTACTGAAGACTCAGCATCCTCTTAAAATTTCAGGGTGCCTTCCAACTTAGTCTCTCATGAACAGAACCCACATGACACACCCTAAGAGCACCCTGTCAGGAGTATGGGAAGTGCAGTAAGTCAGGGCTAGTCAGAGATTTGCTCCACAAAGGCATTCCTGACAAAGTGAAATGAGAATAAAAACACATCCTGAGTGCACCTACTGACCCATCATGAGGAATGACAGACAACTGATGCTCTAACAGCTTAGACTGGTGTCCTAATTATTACCCTGTTACCACACAGGCTACAAGTGGCAACAAAACATGGGCAGTAACATGTATTCATATATTTCCAGACATGCCACCTACCCTTACCTGAACAACCTACTAAACTCCTTTGAGAAGGTCTGTGTGAACCAGAATAGACAGAGAACACAAGAGCAAGACCCTAGAGTTTTTCAGTAGCAAAGAGGTTTTCAGTACTCCAAGTGGTTGCCTGGAGGCAGTAATGAGGAAAGCATTTTTTTTTTCTGTTGATAAATTAGGTGAAAAATGCTACAATTTTAAAAGGTGTTATTTTTCCTGTGGGGAAAAGAAAAAGGCTGTTAGAAATAGCAATCAGTAGAAAATACGATATCAAATGTTAGAGGGATTTCAGAAACACATTTAGAAGAATAAATGTGTATTTTGAAAAGACAAAGGCAGAAGAACAACATCCTGTATTAACAATAAAATATTCTGAAGGTTTCTGCTAAGAAAGATGCTGTTGAACATGAGCGTAAAAGGAAGAAGAGGAGAGTAAGAATGTGAAGAGAAAGACTTCAATTTCTAAAGTGCAGACAAACCCTGAAAGCCCCAGTATGCCCACAGCTGGACCTACGCTGGTAACCTGCACCTCATAAATCTCCAAGAAACAATTTAAGAATCATTACCCTCGTAGCCAAAGTATCTACCTATTTCTCAAATGAGGTATTGTCTGACTTGAATAGGGCTATAAAAAGGGATGAAAATTTCACCTTCACCCAGGTGTGCTTTCATAAGAATTGATATGATGGATCCTCACTGATTACCAATGCCACTGCAAAGAAGTGTCAAAGAGATCAAAGATTTAAAATGCACCATGCCTGTAGCTGGAAGAATCTTGAGAACAGTGAAGGAGAAAAAGGAGGTATTTGGAATGGTATAAAGTGTTAAGTAAGTCCTAGCTGACAAAACACTTCTTTATAGTTCTGGACTAAATTTCTGCTTAAATATTAAGATGTCAAGACTGACCCAGGCAGTTCCAGGCTTATTATTCAATCACAGTTATCCAGAAAAATTGTATGTGGAAAAGTGAATTTGAAGGGATCTGACTCCTGGAGATCAGCTGTGACTTAAAATGCGGTGCATCTTTCTTGGATTTGGTCATCCTGACCACTTACTGAATTTACAACTCCCTGACTTTCTGAAATACTTCTTTGGTAAGGTTAATAGACCTTGTAGGCCAAATACAGCTCATCACAGTTTTACCTATATAAATGTGCTGAAAGTGTATTTTCAGTAGAGCTACCACATGTGGAAGCATGAACAATTGAATAAAGAACTGGCTTCAGAGTAACTTTTTCTGTGAGGTTCTACCAAGCCAACTGAAACTACAAGCAGCAATGAGCAATGATCCTCGTTTCAATTCTATGTCCAGTTGCTCTCATTCACATGCTTTTACATACTCTTACGTCTTTATGTTTATATCTAACCGGATCAGGAATACAAGGCATGAAGAAGAAAAAAGGCCCATACAGCTTTTGAATTCTCCACCTAATTCACTTTTGTAAAAGATAACATCTCTGAGGATACTTTGTTCACATGTGCTAGGGCTGTTTTCTAGCTGTGTTATATAAACCACGGAGCTGGAGTGGGAGATGCAGCAAAATTCGAGTTTCTTGTATGATGGGGAAACTGATTGTCTTCATACAAATTAAAATTCATTTACAGTTGTTAGGAGTTTTGCTCCTGTCAATTAGTCTTACAAAGGACTAATTATGCTGTGCTCACATCACTGTGAGGAACTGAATCTGTTTACTCTGTCACTAAGTGCTGGAAAGAAAGAACTGATTTTGTTTCCTGTTAAAAAAAAAAAAAAATCTGTTGAAAGCAGCAGGAGCATCTGGCTCCAAAACTTACATTTTCCCAGCTCACTGAGTTCTCTTAAAGCTCTTGAAAGGCTAACAACAACTTCGTAATTATCTTTCTCCCTTAAACTGAATTTTCATTTGTGCACCTTACTAGTGGACTGATCTCATCTGTCTTTTTCCAAACATTCCCAGGGTAGTATTGAAGAAACAAAACATTAAAAACAAAAATGAGGGTAGTAAATGTGAAAAAAAAAAATTAAACAATCAGCACACTTTTGGTTTGTGGAGTTTGGAGGTTTTTTATTTGTTGAGAAGTTTGTTTGTGTTTAGTTTGTTGGTTTTTGTTGTTACTGCTTTGGGTTTTTTTATTACTACCGTTACTAATGCCATGAGACAAAGCCCCCTGTAATACCAGAAAGCATGTAAAGGGGTAGCTTCTCTGTGGATAGTCAACAAATTAAATCAGAGACACAAGGGATGGGTAAAGGTCAATATTATATCCCTTTTTAAAGGTAGAGAATTAAATCACAGGCAAAGTAAGTGGCTGGTCAAAGGTCAAACAGAAAGCAAGTTGCAAAACATGGAAACTGTGAAACTGTTTCTTATGTTCAGCACCTTAACTGCCAGACTGCCCTTTCTTTAATCTGGAGAAGGAAAAAAAAATAAAATGGTGGAATAGTATCAAGATTAGTTTCACTGAGAAGAGTCTGAATTTCTCTGTCCTGTCCAAAACTGGACTTTGTTCTGCCTCATTTAAGCAGAAATGAGATCCACTCCAACAACACTGATGTGATGAAAACAAAACTACAACTACTCTTAGTGTTAAAGATTTTTGTACTCCAAAAAATTAGTTTGTAGTTTTGGAGAAACAGTCAAGTAAATTATTAAATTAATTGTAGCTTTAGAGAAATGAACAATACCACCACACTTGCCTTCAGAAAGATGAAGTTTGGAGCTACATTTGAGAGGTATGAGACCACTGCAGGCACTTCATGTATCATTTCTATAAAAAGCTTATGTGTGTATACCCATAAGCACACAGGAATGCACTTACTTATCCACATAAATACACACACATATGCATGTACGTGTGCCTGTAGATATGGACACTTTTGCATATACACACATATATAGATATATACATACAACATGAGCATAAAGGCATTATGTGGTACTTAAAGAACACAAGGCAGTGCAGGAAAAGAGGCAAAGAGGCCATTTTCCCAGTCCTCTTTCTTTATGTGAGACAGTTCCAGACATGAAGTGACATTACAATATAAGCTACCAGAGCGATCACAAGCTCCGTTTCTGTCTCAGTGTCTAGGAAGCTCTGTATACCCTGCCAGGCCCAAGGGATTAAACTTCAGTTACACCACATGCCTGGGCTTTGCTTGCCCTAAACAGCATCAAGGACAAGGGCTGTCCAGAGAGCCACATCACACTGTAACCCAGTCACCTGGAATCACTCCTGTCACTTCATGGGCAACGTGGGAAAGTTCAGACTGAAAGGCTAAGCCGAGGGGCACTGTCTGTGGGTGCCTCATCATCGCAGCACAGCTCTGCCTTGGCAACCTTCCCCATGTGTGTGGAGGAACAGCGAGCTTGGCTCCTAACCTTGGGCTGGCCCGGGTGGCTTGGGTCACAGGAATGGCATGCTTCAAGGGGAAGGGGGCGGGGAGAGGGGAAAATAGCAGGGGCTTCTTCTGAAGATATTAACCCGTCTATTTGGAAAGTGATGGCTGCCTTTGAAATCCCTCTTTATAGATCTAAACTTAGCCCCGGGCAGGGAGCGTGCGCCGGGGGTGTGGATGGGCTGGGGGAGGGCTCCCTGCGCAGCCCCGCGCCTTTGTCCTCCAGCTGTGCCCCCGAGGGCTCGGCAGCGGGGCCGGGGCCGCCCGCCGCGCCGGGACGCGGCTCCCGAATCCCCACCTCGCGTCCCTTCGCTGCACCTCGAACTCACGGGATGTCGGGGGAGGGTGGAAAGTTGGGTTGTAATTTTTTTTCCGCTTTTTTTGTTCTTTTTCTATTTTTTTTTCTAATTTGTCTCCCACCTCTAGTGTCCCCCCTCCCCCTTCTAAATAGGAGATGTTCTCAGGACAGCGCCCGGGAGACTGGCTGGAATCAGTTTTGGAGGGTGATACACCGCGACAGCTAAAAGTTGGATAGGGTTTCAGCAGCTCCTATATAAAGCAGGGGGGACTTATGTCACTGCACTAATTAAATTCCATCTGGGTTGTTCCTCGGGGTGTTTTTGAGACTGCCACCCAACTCAAGCAGGCAGAGAGGCCGAGGGACAGCATGATGGACCTTTTTGAAACTGGCTCCTATTTCTTCTACTTGGACGGGGAGAATGGAGCCCTGCAGCAGCTGGAGATGGCTGAGGGATCCCCGCTGTACCCAGGCAGCGATGGCACCTTGTCTCCATGTCAGGACCAAATGCAGCCAGAGGCCGGCAGTGACAGCAGCGGAGAGGAGCATGTGCTGGCACCCCCGGGACTACAACCCCCTCACTTCCCCGGCCAGTGTTTGATCTGGGCTTGTAAAACTTGCAAGAGAAAGTCGGCCCCCACGGACAGACGGAAAGCAGCCACCCTGCGGGAGAGAAGAAGGCTGAAGAAGATCAACGAAGCCTTCGAGGCTCTGAAAAGGCGGACTGTGGCGAACCCCAACCAGAGGCTGCCCAAGGTGGAGATACTGAGGAGCGCCATCAGCTACATCGAAAGGCTGCAGGACCTCTTGCACAGGCTGGATCAGCAGGAGAAAATGCAGGAGATCGGGGGCGATCCCTTCAGCTTCAGCCCCAAGCAGGGAAATGTAAGCACTGCAGCTTGGCCCCTCGTCGCCACGGCAGCTCCTCCGCGCCGTCCCCTCCCTCCTCCCTCCTCTCCGGCAAGGCCGCTGCGGGACCGGGAGGGCCGGCGGGCGCGGAGGGCGCTCCTCGGGGAACCTGCCAGTCCTCGGGCCTCCAGAGGTCTGCCGGCCCGGCCCGGCCCGGGGAGCCGCAGCCGCCCCTCTAACACCCGTCCTCTCCCCGTGTCTCCCCGCTCCCGCCCCGCCTGTGTGCCGCAGATCCCCAGTTCGGACTTCCTGAGCACCTGCAGCTCCGACTGGCAAAGCGTTTCTGACCATTCCCGAGCCTTAGGAGTCAGCCCCAAAGAAGGTAACTCGCCCCGCGGGCCCCGCTCGCAGCCCTGCCGGCCCTGCTCGCCCTCCGGTCCCGGGCCCGAGCCCCCTTCCCCCGCCCCGACGGCCGCAGCCCCAGCGCTCCGGCTCTCACGCTCCCTCCTCTGTCCGAGCCCTCCGGCAGCCGGAGCCCCGCTCCACAGGGCCGGCGAGGAGGAGCGGTCTGCTCTTTAATGCCTTTTCTCTCGCTGAGCAGGAGTCTCCGTTGTCGAGTCGTCGGCCTCCAGCAGCCTTCGCTGCCTCTCTTCAATAGTGGACAGTATTTCTTCCGACGAGCCCAAACTGCCCAGCGTGGAGGAAGCGGTGGAGAAATAAACCCGGTTTTGTGGTAGTATATTTAACGGAGATGGAGCCCCCCCACCCTCTTTCCTCTAAACTAAGTAACGAAGCAAATTCACATAGTGGAAAGCCCAAGCAGGGGCCTTTTAAAGATCGAATCGAGGTACACCTACCCCAAAGAAAATGGCTCCCACTGACTCTAGCCAGACTTCCCCCTTGCCTTCTTTTTCTTTTTTTTCTTTTCCCGAGTTTTGTTTTCTTTAAATTGTGTTGCATAGACC